>OZ005659.1:244966617-245014296 GCA_963930645.1 Salticus scenicus
CAAGGGCGATTAACGATTTCTATTGAAATCCATCTAAAATTTAAGAATTCCAAAACTGCTTTTTTAGAACCGAATTCATAATAAAAAAGGAAAAAAAAAAATCAATATTATTCTGTTAAAAGTAACTTTTGGTGTCATTAACAGATGAAATAAAAATGAATTTAAATAAATATAATATGTCTATTTATTTTATTTTTAAAGCTATACTTTAGATTTTTTAACTGCATACAGGTGAGCCATAATGACTGTCAATTTCGAAGTTCTGCTTTTGATTGATTTTAAATTGAAAAAATTCAAAAACTGCTTTTTTTATTTCCAGTATACTTTGTCACGTGGCCGAAAAACGAAAAGCAACTTTTTCCCGACCTCTAGCACCTGGCACTGAAGAATCTTATTCTCTCTTCTCTGTCAAGGTCAGTTGCAAGAGTTCAGAAACGTCGATTGAGAATTTCATCGAAAACTGCCGCGATACTGAAAATTAAAAAAAATTATAACTCATTCAGTTTTTGAAATTTTTTCTCAATCTTTTGGGTATTGAATTGTTGAAGCAAGATCTATATACAAAAAAAAAAAAAAAAAAAAAAAAAAAATGATTTATCTCTAAACGCTTTTGAGTTATAAAATGTTTTGTGAAAAAATCGATGTTTCGTAAAATCTAAAAATATGGATCGCTAATCCGTATTTTGTAAAAATGTTTATATGGTTCGAAAGAGGATTAAATGTCCTTTCCAAATATACCAGTTGTTAAGAAATGGAACAGTTACTCGGTCGTACAGGGCGTTTCAAAAAAGACAATCGAGAAAAAGAGAAATTTTCGAACCTTTTTAAAACTTTTTTTAAAAATATAAAAAATCCGTATTTAAAAAAAAAAAAATTGTACCGTAAGAATCCGTAATAAATGCTCTTTCTCCTGGTACAGGTGTATTTTTGATATTTTCAACAGATCGGCAACGATCGCTTTAGAAAAGCCCGCGAAATTTTTCTCTCTCTGCTTTCTCTTTTGAGGAACACGCTGAAGGGCGAAAATTACGATCCGCTCGCTTTTTAATTAGGCATCGGTCGACGTTTTAATTAATATCTCCGGAACTAATTAAAAATTTTAAATTATTTTTTCACTATGCACTCGTGCAGGCTTCTGAGCACCCGTATGTCCAATTTTGTAGTTCTGCGTTCAGTAGGGGCTGAACGTATAGATGCTCAGACAGACAGAGAGACAGACAGACTTCTTCTTTTATTATTATAGATTGCTCTTTCAGTCCCTTTTCTACTAACATGGGTAAGCATTCACTTCAGGGCATTTTCACACTTTCAACTAATAAGAATGAAAACTAATGACCTGTCATCTTAATGCGTTTTCCACCGCCCATCGCTGTGATAAATGGCAGCAGAGTGAAATGGGGGAAAATTCGGTTATTTCAGCTAAAAATTGCTTTAATCCCCAAAATTACCAATATGTTTTTTAAACCTAAATATTAGGAAATTTAATTGTAATAAGTCGTATCATTTAGAAAACTGCAGTTTTTTTTTTCAGATTTTTGATATTACAATTTGTTTATTATTTGAGAACGATAAAGAAAATCAAGTAAAAATTCATCTTTTACAGCTTAAAAACAAATTTTGAAAATTTTAAAAATCAGCTTTTGAAAAAAGAGGCATTATTCAATGGTCGTGAATTTTCCGAATGTGAAAACAGAATTTAAAAATATGTATTACGTAATGAGTAATAATGGGGATTATTTTACAATAGATTAATACGGGATTTGGATGACCTTGAAGCTCACTGATGTAGGGCCTTAAGCATATAAAAACTGCACCAGCGTCCAGTAAAGAGTTCTTGACTTCTATTTATTGTTTTTTATCTGAAACATCTTTTGCACACAATTTTAGACTTCTACCCTCAACAACTAGGGAGTAATGGGGGTGGCAACCTAAAACGTTAAATTAATTTTTTTTTTTTTTTTTTAACTATTCAAGATATCTTATCGAGGTTGAAACTATTTATAAATGTTTATGAAGTACATAATATATAATTTTTGCTGAATTTTCTCTCGATTTTATACGTTAGAAATGATAAGTATTTTTGATGGGCGATTTTTTATACTATCCACCAAAGTGACACCTACCAAAAAAATACTGTTTATTTGTTTATTAGTTAGCTGTTACTTATAAAAATTACAGAAGTGTCCAATTGCGGAAACGTAGTGAAAAAAATAATAATCATTTAATAATAATACAGGAATGCAAAAATTTTCACTTTCAAAATAAGAGACTCACACCAGCATTCCTTATCAATAATTTCTATTATAGTCAATCGCAATAAATAAACTACAAATATGATATAAATTATTGATAAAAATACGCTGGTGTAAGTTTTTCATCCTGAAACGGAAACTCTTGCATCCCTGTAAAAATACCAATGATACAATATTTACTTTTAAAAACCACTTAATATTAATAAATAAACAATGCAAGCAAATATAAAAATGCTCTATTAACATTTGTTATTAAAAAGTACCAAATAACAATAAAAAAATATTCTATTTAATTGTTATCAGGGATCTTGCATCTCGCCTTTTTTTTTTTCAAGATACTTTTAGGTATTAGAAATTTCCCTAATTTTTTCTACATTATTCTTATACGCTAGTCTCTATCCTGTTTAATCACGAGATATTACTATGAAAATACTGACATGAAGATTTCTGTATGAAAATATCATAGATGCTAACATTTTAATTTATTCCGGGGTATTTTTGGCCCCGCCTTTTTTCCATACCATTTATTTTTTTTTAAGGATGAAATGGAAGTTTTTTCTGTAAGTAAAATGGTTCGAAATAGGATACTGTTTATTAATGTTTGTGAATTATATTATATATATATATATATGTATATTCAAATTTTTACTCGATTTAAATCTAAGAAAAATGACGTATATTTTGGTGGACGATGTTTTATAGTATATATCCACCGAAGTGACACCGACCAAAAATTAAAGTTTGCTTATTTATTAGATTGCTATTACATGCAAAAATAACAAAAGTGTCAAATAAGTAGACCAGAGTTTAAAAAATGAAATCCAATACAGGTAACCTATAAAGTAATTTATGTTTATAGAATCAATTATAAAAAAGCAACGATAGAATACAAAAAGGAGTCATTTTCAATCAAGATTTAATCATCATCACTATTTTCTTCAGTAGTGATAGTTACACTAGTTTTATCAAATACTGAAGTCAACATTTCAGCTGTTTTTACAATTTTTGATTTGCATTGACCATTTGACAAATAGTAAAATATTGCTGCTAAATGGGGTGGGGGGCGGGGGGGGGGGGGGAAGGGGAACACCCGCATTTTTTATTTTTTATTTTTACTACTATTTTTATAGATGCCAATATTTTGATTTTATCTTGAGTACTTTTAGCCCCGCCCTTATTTAACACCACTTTATATATAGAAATATTTTATCAAATATATAACTTCGATAAAATCAGACAAGTTTATCCTTAAAAAGTAAGTGGTATGGATAAGAGGCGGGGCCAAAAAATATTCCGGAATAAATTAAATTTTTCTATCTATGCTATTTTTATATAGAAGTTTTTATATCAGTATTTTTGTTGTGCTATGAAGTGATTAACAAGTTAGAGGCTATTAGGTAGCAAAAATTACGGAAATTTCTCGTCCTTAAAAGTGTCTTAAAAAAAGGGCGAGATGTAAGATCCCTGATAATAATCAAATAGAATATTTTTTTTTTTTTTCTTTTTTTTTTAAATTGCTAATTGTTACGTTTTAATAACAAATGTTAATAGAACATTTTTATATTTCCTAGCATTGTTTATTTGTTAAGTAGTTTTTAAAAATAAATATTATATCATTGGTATTATTATTAAGTGATTATTATTTTTTTCGCTACTTTTCCGCAATTTGACACTTCTGTAATTTTTATATGTAATAGCTAACTAATAAACAAATAAAGTGTATTTTTTTGGTAGGTGTCACTTTGGTAGATAGTATAAAAAATCGCCCATCAAAAATATACTTATCATTTTCCACCATTTAAAATTGAGTGAAAATTCTACAAAAAATATATATTATGTACTTCATAAACATTTAAAAATAGTTTCAATCTCGATAAGATATCTTAAATAGTTAAAAAAAAAAAAAAAAAAAAAAAGTTAATTTAACGTTTTAGGTTGCCACCCCCATTACTCCCTAAATGTTGAGGGTAGAAGTCTAAAATTGTGTGCAAAAGATGTTTCTTATAAAAAACAATAAATAGAAGGCAAGAACTCCTCACTCGACGCTGGTGCAGTTTTCATATGCTTAACCTGCAATACCCTTTCCGCCCCTTAGCTCTGTAAGTGATAGAAACTATATGTAAGTTTTATTGTAAATATTTACCTAATTTTTTGCCGGTCCTGAGGGTGAAATTAAATAGGACCGGCAAAGTGTTAAAGTAAGAGCTGTAGATGAATAAGATAGTGATCTGAATAAAACGAATAACAAAAAGATCACAGTTACTAAATTATATAAAATTATAGCGGGGTCATCTGATCCTAAACATAAATAATTAGTTAATATGTTTCAAAAGCACATTTTTAAGTATTTGCTTGCACAATAGTTTAAATTGTTAATTTTTTAAGACAAGGTTTCTTTAAAATTCTTCTAATGTAAAGTAAATGTCAATGATAGTTTCTAATTCACTAAAATGATGACGATTGGTCTCATAATTTTTCCATCGAAAAGTAATAGAAGCAGAGTACGAATTTCCTATACTGGCTGTGGAGAAAAATTCTACGAACATCACTGCGGTTTTTGCGCCTTTTTTTGGCGATAATCGCTTTCTTGGCTTTGGCAACTGGTTCTTCGGGTTTTGCATGTTTCAAATGGATTATTCCTCTTACCACCAAAACTCCAAAGAAAAGTCAAACAGATCAGCTTTCAACCAACAGCAAGAATTAGATTTCTTTCTTTTCATTTCAGCTAGTGTAGTTTGTGTTTAATTTACGCCCAACCGAAATATAAAAGAGCGATAACAAAGGTGGAGGAAACTTGCTTTGGTAGAAATGGAATGTCGGTTTGGGTGAATAAATTCCTGAAATGGTGGGGATGTGATGTTTGGAAACAAAAAGATTACTAGAAGGGGTTCTACTCTAATATCTAGTCCATGAATTTTTCTCAGGATAGACATTATGAGTTTGTGTTGAAAAAATTTGTTGCCGAAGCGTCAGTGGAGGCTTCCTGTTGAGACTCAAAAAGATTATGGGTTCCGTCTGTGTGTTTGGCGGTCTGTCTGTCTCGCGATAGCGGCAGCAAAAATCCTGCTATTGACTTGAAATTTAGTACACATGTTTATGATCCCAACAGAGGCAGCTGTATAATTTTAGGTGTGTATTCCTTTGGTAGTTCCTGTATAGGGATACACCAAAGCTTTACTTATCATTAAGGACAAAGGGAGGAATTTGTATGCCGCAAAAATCCTTCGATTGACTTGCAAATTGGCACACACATTCAAATTTTGCATAGAAATAGCTGTATAATTTTTTATGCCTATCTTCTTTGTGAACTGTGTACAGGCACACGCTAAAATTCTTATCATTACGGCATATGGCGTGAATTTCGTTTAGACGCCTTTTAACATCATTACTTTAAAATCAACATAATGAAATTAGCGTACATGAGTAAAATGCTTAAACTTATGTTTTCAGCAGAAAATATGTGCTCTTAGGCTTCCTAACTAATGTACAGGACCTTACAAAAGTGTTATGACAATGCCACGTAATCATCCAAACTATGTCAAGTTTGGAGCTGTTAATTTGGAGCAAGTAAAAATTATTCAGCTTATTCTATGAAAAACGTAGAATAAGTTGAATAGTTCTTACTGGTGTATACAATGTTTTTTATTTGTTTACAGTGGACACAGAAAAGAATTTCGTGACATTAGAGCCTAAGGACAATTTTTTATTTAAGCGCATTTTAATGTGTTTATGCTCCATTGAAAAGAATGGAAATAACATAAATTGTAAAGATACTTAAAAGCATATTTACTCTTAAAAGAGTATACGTATTCACTAAATAATTTATTTATGGGACCACACAAAAGAATTTCGATAACGTACTGTAATCATCCAAATGATGTCAAATTAGTTTGAAGAATTAATGAGTTATTCTTAATTAGGTGTATTCTTATCATTGTTTTACATAATAACTGTGGCTACATTTCCGTGATACATAAAAGAATTTCTTACCATTACGGTCTATATTCGTTATTTCTTAATCGTGTATTTTAACATGGTTACACCCAATTAAATATAATGAAATTTTATAAAAATTTTAAAAGCATGCTTTGTGGCGGAAAAGTGTGGACATAGAATTGAAAATTCGTTTAGGGCAACACAAAACGAATTCGATATGCTATGTAATACTTTTGCATGAAATCTGGTACAAATATTTATGAATTTAAGGGAAATATCGCAAGACTGTCATTTATTAAAAATACATTTATATATGATATACAGATAGGTACAGAAAGAAAGATTCATCGGGGGGATATAGGGGGGTGGTAGTCCCACTTAGGAACGTATCTGTTTATGTAGCAAGTCTATCGAATCAATATACATATTATATAATAAGGAATAAATAAAAATGACCTGTTTAATAGGCCTGCTAACTAATCTAGTTTATCCGTAATGGCAATAAGCTCTGCCTTTTTTTTCGCACCAGAATAGTTGTAGAGCTATAGTGTTCTTATTTAATCATGAGAACATAATTGCTGAATATTACTCTACAATTATTTTTGTGAGAAAAAAAAGGCGGAGCTTAATACCATTACGGATTCACTAGCACAGTTGGCAGGTCAATGTGTAATAACGTATGATACAAATAGGACGTTGAAGCTCATGATATGCAGATCCAATACTTATTATTTTACAACATGAAACTTCCACTACATTTTAAATCTCTACAACATCTAACTTTTTTCAAACGTTTCAGTTAGTCAAAAATAAGCAACTATAAAACTGACACATTGTCGTTGGGATATTTTACTATTTTGAACTGTGAGCCACGCCTTTTGGCGTTCCTCTAAAACGTTATATTGTTTATTAAAGTGATTTCACGTATTCATAATTAAATTATTAAAATTTTATTCTTAGTAATTGATTCTATAAATGTCACTGGCATATATATACATCAGCAGTATAAAAAGTGTTAAACACAAACACGTAAAATCATTTTTTTTTAAGTATAGCATTTGTTTTTAGAGGAACGCCTGAAGGCTGGGCACGTTTTTTTTATGACAAACTCAATTTTACGTGACTCGCAAGCAAAGTGTTAAAGAGGTTAAATATTTTATTTGATCCACTAAATTACATTTTTAATCACTATTTATTTTTCCCTTCATCATATTTGTTGCGCGTGTGTGTGTGTGGGGGGGGGAGAGGAATTAGGTGTTTTAGTTTTATGTTTCATAACTAAATTCCTTAACACTTTCGCGACCGCTGAAGTAGGGTAGATTCACGTCATTTAAAAATTCGAAACTCCACCAGTGGACGTTTCTTTTGCAATTTGTATGTTATTTGTTTCTTACAAATATACACGATATTTATAGTTGTACTATCCATATACTATGGATACAAACAAATACATTGATTAGAGAGAGTATGATTATAATGCATATTCATGCGTAATATAAAAGTGAAATACAGAAAATTTTGTCCTTAAAAATTGTAACATGAGAATAACGCCCACAGGCGCCACGCGGACCTTACTCTAAAAAAGACAAAAACATGCGGTCGCGAAAGTGTTAATAATATATATATATATATATATATATGTATATATATTCTCTCTTTAGGATCCACAAACACTAAAATTCAAAAGTAATTTAAGTTTGCTTAATCTAATTTAATAGATAAAATCTAAATAATAAAACTTGTTGAATTATTTAGAACTATTGCTTAATTCATTTATAAAAGATTGAATCTAAGAATATTTCTATGAATTAAACGCTGCCTAGAAAGTTTAATTCTATCTTAAACATATTTGGACTTTTTTCTTTACCACTCCAAACTTTACCAAAAACGTTGATGAATTGCTTTGTTATCTTAATCACTTTTTAAAAACTTGTAATTCAGTAACAGAAAAAATTATAATAATATTAAACGACTCGCACCAAGGAAAATGAAAGATATTTCAACAATATTATTAAAGAAAAAAAAAGCAATGATATTAAATTTGTTGCTCATGGACGGAGAAGATATTAAAGAAGTAGGAGGAATGGAATCATTTCTCCTACGGTAAAACATACGAGAGCACTCATAGGGCAGTGACTGGCGTTTTGCGAATGCGGCAGAAGTCAGAGCCAATCCGACCATAGCCTGTTGAGTAAAAAAGTCGCGCAATCTGTACCAGGTGGCGCTGTCTACCGCTTGAACTGTTGCTATGTTTCCGAGCCACGCGGAAGGCATCTAGTTTAGGAGGCTATGATCCGACGAAGAATAAACATCTCAAATCACTGACAATGATAAATAAAAATACATATATATTAAAACAGGCCGTTTTGTGGTAATTGTGTCATTTTCTCAAAATCTTCGGATATTGTGAGTTGGGAGCGCCTGTGACTGAAGTCAGGCATCTTCCGATACCTAGTGGCATAGCTGCCAATATATTAATTTTTTCCGGATTATTTTTAGCCCCGCCTCAATTTTGTACCACTTATTTAAAAGGCACCTTTTTGGCTTTCGTTTACAGCTGTAAACAATCTTATTATTATTATTATTATTATTTCTACAAAAAAGACAAACACGGGAGAAAAAGAGATTATAACCTCCGAAGAGAAGACAATGCCAAAAGGAAATAGCAAAGAGAAATAAAAAACAGAGAAATATACAATGATAAAAAGGTAAAGGTGGGAGTTAAGTCGTAGGAAATTTTCCCAAGTTATGATAACGATTAAGTAAGATAAAATTTATTCTTCAAAAGTACTGGTATGAAAAAATGGCAGGTAGTAACAGTGCTCCGGAATAAATTATAAAAGTTGGCAACTCTAAAAATTAATAAATTTCATTAATAAATTAATAAATTTCATTAATAAATTTCCGTACATGGACACATTTAACACAAGGGAAGTTTCATATAACTATAATCTCGGTCACAAACAGACATATTTCTGCTTCTACAAGTATTTTCTAAAAATCGTTACTGCATTGTCTAATAATTTCTAAGCATTTAAAATCAGTTTTTAAATTATTTAATCGTTATATTAATGTTTTTTTTTTTTTTTTTAAAAGAGCACCTTTGGAAATAAAATGTTCCGATTTTTTTTTTTTTTTTTTTTAATCTACCACTATTTTTATAGAGAAATTTTTATGGTATTTTTATAACATGTGTTGTAATACAAGACCTTAGTCAGGTTAAAAAATGTTAATTTTCTGCATTTTTCTAGCTTATTTTCACATTAAAAGAGCTTTAGATATATATAATTTTTTTTTTTTTTTTTTTTTTTTTGGGGGGGGGGGGGAGGGGACTCGTTAAAAAGCTTCCCCAGGGCAGGTAATGTCCTTCGTTCTAAATTTGGCTTACATAATAAGAAAATATCGCCTTACATTTGTAGCAGATTTTGCTTTATTAAGGAAAGAACAATTAAGTTGTTCATAACAATTTTAAATTAAATTTTCATTAAATTTCAGATAATGAGGATCAGAATTTAGTTTTTAATTTTGTTATCTTGCTGAAAATACACTCATAATGACTATGTAAATATATTTAATTACAAAAGCATTATTTAAAAAACCCAAACATTTAAATTTATTTTGGCATAATTAAAATCAATATTGCAAATTTTACACTTACATTTACTAAGCCTCACAGCATAGCAGCGCCACCTGTTGGGAAATTTACTACAAAGTGTTATCAGGATAAAATCCCATTAAGATCCAATTAAATATAAAATTTTACGAAATTATACACAACATAAGATGGAATATAGCTTTATCTTAAATGAGAGTAATATGCATAGTCGCGCCACCTGATGGGCGATTTACTCCGAAATATAATCAGTACCAATTCATATGAAGATTTAACTAAATATAAAGTTTTGTGGAATTTTGCCCATTACTTAATGAGATACAGCACCCACAAATTTTGATAACACATACACAATACACAGTCAGACTTGCATTTTTAAAAATGGTCAAATCATTTTCAAGACTTTACAAAACGTGTAAATGCATCAAAAATTTTCACGAATTCAATAACTTCTTCTGAATAGAAGAAAATAATAAAAATCGTTATTTTTTATCATTATCACAGTTTCAAATAGAGAGCAACCTATGTTCTCGCCAATTTAACATAATCTTAAAAACTATATTTTTTATAATTTTTTTGCTTTTTCAATGTGATATTTAACTTTAAATAAGAAAGTTTTTCCAGGCCGCTGTGTTGTGTAATTTTACGGCATGAAAAAGAAAAAGAATATTTAACGATGAAATGCCCCTGCTTTTATTTCATTATTAAAAAAATTTACAATAATCTGGTGTGTCACTCACACGACTTTCTCTTATCCTGAAATTTAATACTATAAATACAGGTTGGAGATTAAGAAGTAAGATAACGATGTTATGTAAACCTATGTCAAACAATTCAAATTAGGCTTCGGGAGAGATTTATATGATAATTAGTTGTGTGTGAGGGGGACTACCGCCCCCCTCAACCCGCTGTTTGATTAATGCACCTACATTTATATAGAATTTAATTTGTTTATTAAAAAATAATTCTGTTTTAAAATAATTTATTAAAATTATTATTTAAAAAAATTATCTTTTATGATAATGCAGACGATTTCCTTATTAGAGAAGTAGTATAACACCAAATATCCAAAAAAAAAGGCCATTTTATTCTCAATATTTAAAAAAAATTTTTTTTTTTTTGTTAAAAGTAAAAAAAATCGATAACTTTGTTTTAATTTATCGCAGATCAATGGTTCAACCATTCATTTTAAAGGTACTGGCGAGCTCTTTTGAAAAATACCCCTCATGAAAATTTACTCCCCTCGAGGGGACTTCCCCTCCAGGGGGGGAAGCGAGGATCCTGCATACACAATATTTTTTTCCCTGTTGACTATCTCTATTACAAAAAATATATATTCGTTTCATTTGGTTTAGTGCAGTCTATAGATGTTAAACTCTTCTTACCAGCAATTTCCCCCATAGACGTAATGTATTTGAATACTTTTGTGTGTCCCTGTACACGAACCATTTGCTTGATCTTAACGAAAAGTTTAGTATAGCATCCTCATATGATAAAAATTTAGAATACCAAGTTTGAACTTCCTACCATAATTTGTTTTTGAGATATGCTGATAACAGACAGACACACACACACACACACACAGAGACACACACACAGACAATTTGCTAAAAACATGATTTTCGTATTCAGGGGACCTCAGAACATGTAAATATAACAAAAACTCACGTTCGAAATTTTGACCCAAAAACAATACTTATGGGTAAGGGAAAGTAAAAAAAAAAGATTGTTTCACTAAACAAAAAATATTTCTCAGTATTTTTGAAGGATAAACCGTGATTTATACCGTTTTTTCGTACGTTTAACACTAACGGCAATAGAATTTAAGCGAATGTTTTGGGTGAACAGTTAAAGGGACCTGATACAGTTACTTCACTCTTTCTCCATTGAAAACCGGCTCTCGCCGTCTCCATTCTTATCCTTCCACCGAGATTTGGAGAGACGAATTAAGTCTGCGCGCATGCGCATTAGAAGGAGCCATCGGAGCTCGGAGCTGGAGCATTTGTGAGGGGCGCGAACTAAGGTCTTGTGTGTTGTAATTACACAGGATAGAGATCTTTCCATAAAAATGCCACTACATTTGCATGGAATTAGAGATGGGAATAATCGAATGATTTTGGTAATCGAGTGATTTGCTTTCGAGTGGTTTTAATTATCGAATGATTTTAAAATCGATTATCGATGACATAAGCGTTTTGTAATTAGTTTCGGTTTCTTCGTAGCTATCAGGTTGCTCTCTGTTTATACTTTGTTTTCTCACTCATTGCTATGAAATTTTAAGTGTAACTTTAATAATTGAGATTTATTTAACTTTTTACGTAGACTTTTTGAAAAATCAAAGTAATTATTTGTAATAATTACTTTGTTTTCTTCCCCTCTCTTTCTCTGTGTGTATACATATAGTGTGTGTGTGTGTATGTAAAATGTATGAATAACTGAATCAATTGAAACACAAATTCGATAATGGATTCACCATAGTAATAGCTGAAGTTATTTTGTTGGTTACTTGATCTACAATAAAGTTAAAAAATGGTGGCCATTTGAAAATTTCAAGTTCGGATAAGAAACGCATTTTTTAATAGTTTTGCTTAAAATTCCGTATGTGCGTAGTTCATATCAACTGTCTCAGCCCAGATTATTAATCAACTCGTCGGGTGTTCGTGTTTCAAAATAACGGCACCTTAACATTTTCAAATTCACATAAAAAACGTATTTATGAACAGATTTGTCTGAATCTTGATATATGCATAACTCATATAAAGATCTCAACTCAACTAATTTTTTTTTAGTCAACTCGATCCCTCAACTTGTTTCAAAATTGCAATTCCTTCAACATTTCAAACTCAGTTAAAAAAAATGTTTATGAACTGATTTGTCTGAAAATCATTATATACATAACCTAAGTTTATTGATAAGCTCGATGTACCATTTTTTTTTCTAAATAGCTGCTACTTCAAAAGAACAAAGAAATCAGATTGAATTATAAGCATTTATTCGCACTGTTTAATTTTGCTGGGCAACTATCAGAGAAAAGTATAAGAGCAGTGGTATTAGTACAGTACTTGTACTATCAGAAAACGTATTACTACTTATTTGCAGAACTCGTGCATGCTTTGTTCGACTAACAAAAGGTCGTGGTTTTTATTATTTACTAGTCGCCTTCGGCGACCAGCTGGTTCACGATCCCTGTAAAATCTGACTTTATGAAACCCCGGCTCGTTGGCGCCTGCGGTGCCTTTTTACCGTTTCAGGTCCTACAACAGCTTATTGACATATAATGAAAATAGCTTTATTGAAAAATTTAATCACAGTAAATTCCCGCTCGGTAGCACCTGCGGCGTCCTCTTCCCGTTTCCATATCTGAAATAGCCTGTTCGCTCACCGTGTTATGATCTTCCAAAATTCTGACTTTAGCAAAGTCGAGCGGAGATTAAGACGCCGCTTTACGTTTCATTATTTAAAACAGCCTGTTCGCTCATCATGTAATGGACCTTTGAAAATTCTGATCATGGCAAATGTGCAACCCGATGAGGCCTACGGTCTTCCAATCTTCTCCATATAAGTAATTTACTCATAATCAGAATTGGAGATATTATTGAATTACTAAAATGTCAAAGCGCCCTCTAGCGACAAAGATTTGCAATGTGTACTCTTCAATTAGAATTTAAATGACTTTTAAAATGATATTTACCTATGAAATTATGTTAATTAGAAAATGAGATACAAAGATTATATAAGCATTGTTATAAAAAAAAATGTGCCTGATTTTTATGGTGGTTTACACTGAAACTTGCGTAACTGCGGGCTAAATAGTATTAGAAACCCTTAATACGAAATGTGAATGGAGTATCGGAATTCGAAAGCCTGCATCATAATTAGAATTGGAGATATTCTAATAAAAGTGTTCTGGCTTGTTTGTGGTTTTTTCTGAAACTTCCGTATGGAATTTAACGACTTATATCAGTTTAAAAGTCCGCAATATTTTAAATGATGTGTTATAAGTAATTTAATCATAATTAGAATTCTACATATTGAATTATTAAAATATATAAGCGCTCTCTGTTGACAGAGATTTGCAACATATACTGTTCAATTCCAATTCAAATGACTTTTAAAATGATATATTACTTACGAAATTATGTTATTTAGAAACTGAGATACAAAGATAATATAAACATTTTTATAAAAAGATTTATGTCAGACTTATTTATGGTTTTCGCCGAAACTTGCGTAATTCCTGACTATATAATGTTAAAAATCCTTACAACGAAATGTAAGCGGAAATTGAAATTCGAAAATCTGCAAAATATAAAAGAATAACAGCGTTCTGGGTTTTCGTTGTTTTCTCCGAAACTCCCATTCCTTTTCTACATTTTTGCCCCTTTGTCCCCCACCTTTTCGTCACTTCTTATAAATTTACACTTGAAAATATCCGCAATCGATTTATCTTGCCTTAAAACTTAACCAGTTTCAAAGGCTGTAACTCTTTTTATTTTATTTTTTTCCCTTTCGCCTCCAAACCCCTCTTTAAGCCCTTCCTAATAATTCTACTCTTTCAAAAATTTTCACAGTCGAATTATCGGGCGTTAAAACTAAATATTACAAAACTTCAACGGCATATTTCAATTTAAAATACTATAAAATTTCCTTTTGCATCGCAAACATTTGTCTGGCAGTTGAAATGATGTTGTCACCTAAATTTCATACTTTAGTTAATTAGAAAAAACCTAATTGTTGTATTGATAAGCCGCTTGCACTGTTAGATTTAAAAAAAAAAAAAGTGCCCCTTTCATTTGGTGCCGATTTCGTAACAATCGGACTAATATTTTTAATTTATTTTCCACTTTTTCTGCTTTTAGCTCCGTTAAAATATTTATTTTTATGCAATTTTGGTGAATTCTCAGTCATTGAGATCGTTTTTTGATTAGACATAGATCGACATTTTAATTAACCCTTTGCGGTGCAAGACAATTTGAAACATTTAAATTATACTGCCACCGGAATTCATGAACTAAATTTAACTAAAAGAAATTTTTAATTTTAAGGTTTAAAAAACCGGCCTTGTCTGACAAGTTATAAACGTGAATTTTTGCTAAAAAATTTCCTTTATGAATTTTTGCAGCTGGATCTTAAATTTTGCGACTTCGCAGCGAGGACAGCGCGCGCTAAAGGGTTAATATCTCCACAGCTGATTAAAATTTTTGAATTATTTTTTCACTATCCCCTCGGGAAAGCATCTTAGCACCCGTATGTCAAATTTTGTACTTCTACGTTTAGTAGGGCTCAACGTATAGATGCACAGACAGACTGGCAAAGAGACAGACATATATCTTCTTTTATCATTATAGATTATACTTCTTTTTCGACCTAACACAGTTACTGCAATTTTTTTTTTTCTTTTTAAACTATTTAAATTTCAACCTTACATGAAATTCAAGATTCCAATTTTTTTTTTTTTTTTTTTATTTATTTATTTATTTATTTTTTTTTTTTTTGCTATTTCTTATTTTTTAAGTTATGCTTTTAGCACACATGTATACAGATTAAACATTTAAAAAAAAATTGACTTTCATATACACGAGGCCACAAAACCCGACATTATACAAAAAACAGAGCTGAAAATTGAATTTAAAAAAATACTTTGTCTATTGTGTTAGCATAGCCTCCTTAACTAGATGCCTGTCGCGTAGCTCGGAAACTAGGCAACAGTTGAAGCGGTAGACAGCGCCATCTAGTACAGATTATGGGACTTGTTTATTCAACTGTCACCAATAATTTAAAGAAGTGATACATAATATATATAATCGACGTTTCTTCGATTCTATTCGCCTTTTATGTATATCATATCCCACTTTTAAACATTTTTGGTGGCTGTTGAATAAAAAAGTAGTGCAATCAATCCGTACCAGGTGGCGATGTCTACCGCTTTAACTGTTGCCTAGTTTCCGAGCTACGCGAAAGGCATCTAGTTAAGGTGGCTATGGTATTAGTATGACCAATTAATTTTTATTCCTGAGTAGTTTTCGTCGACATTGCAAAATGTAGTAAAACATCTACATGAATTACAGTCGACAGATTAAACAATTTCGCTTAATTTTGAGTAGCCTTTTATATTGTCGAAGAGTTATATACATAGTCTGTTATGTAATTTAGTCCTACATGAATAAGACATGTATTAATTTCTAGAATTTCAAATTATAGCCCCGATATCTCCAAATGCTTTTCGGTAGCTCTCTAAACGAATGATCGATGATTTTCATACCATATTCTGCACAAAACGTGATTTTATTTATATAAAGAAAAAAGAAAGTATGCTCATGTAATTTTGTTAATCGCAAAATATAGATGTTAAATTGCAGCTATACGTCCATGGAATTACCCTTTTACATACGATTAAGTAACTGAAATTTGCCAAGATGCTACCAACATAAAATCAATTTCATACAAGTATTTCGAAAAAGGAATCTTTGTTTTATTAAATCGTTCATAAGTACATACCTGCCAACATCCTAATTAATGTACAGTCAGCCAAAAAAAAAAAAAAAAAAAAAAAAAAAAAAAAAGAAATGCCACCCCACCCCACCACCTAATTTCGCCGTAAATTATCGTAGAAACATGCGACTGGTACCGATCAGTTTGTAATAACGTCTAGTTTATAATGATATAGTTAGAGTTTACTTAGGGGGGTCGTCTACATCTTAAAACTGACATCAACTTCATTTTTTTCAATGGTAACCCCCCTTTTTTATAATTTATTTGAATTCTTTGGATCAAAATCATCACGGAAAATGGTATAGCTTATATATTTTGCTCAATATTACATAGAGTTATAAGCTTTCAAAGTTTGGGGATGCTAATGTTAAATGAATGTGACAAACATTAAATCATATCTTCCGAAATAATTATGATATTTAAATTCTGTTTTTTTTATTCGTTAGAATGAAGTGACCTAAACATATTCCATGCAAATTTTTGCTAAAAAAATATTTCTTGAATTATGATTATTATTAATAAATTCATATTTGAAAAAATTATGAATTATGACCTATGTTAATTTTTGCACGAATAGAACGGGCATCATCAAAAACATGGGTTTCCAAAGTTACAGGTCGTTCCCAGAGCCTGATTTAGGCCGGGGCACTCTCTCACCGGAATATTTTTACAATTATTTTTTACTGGATATCATAGGAATTCCACGTTTTGAGTAGGAAATTATTTTTATAAAAAATGAGCGGTGTAAAACAATCGAATTTACTCATGATTATTAGACACCAGAATTCTTTTAAAATAATTTTTAATTAGAATTTTTTGTTTATTATGAGAGGAAAGTATTCCTTAAAAAATAATGGTGTAAGTGTATATAATGAGTGCCCCGGTCTAAATCAGTCCCTGGTCGTTCCTAACATTATTTTTTGAGTTACAGTCATATTTCATTTTTTGCTGCTGTTAGGGGGCGTCACTTGTTATAATTTGTATCCTCTGTGAGTCAATATTTCTATACATTTTGACGAAAAACTATTTAAATTTATCTTTATGTTATTATAATTGTTTTCTAAGGAACATTTCGATGTTTATTATACAAATTGGCTAATTTTTTATAAAATTATCGCAATGCAGGAAAGAGATTGGGAAAGAATTCCAAAAGAAATGTAGCCCCGCCTCTATATTGCGGAAACAGTATTAAAAAAACTAGTTTGCATACTCGTATATGACACTATATGTGATGCTGGTATGCATAAATGTCAATGGCATTTACTACATTGAATGCTGAAGACAAAATTTAAATGATTTAATTGGAAGTATGTAAAATAATTTTGTTTTATAATGTAAAGTTTTAGAAAAATTCTGTAAAGGCGTGGCTTTCGTTGCAAAAAGGATTTTACTCGATCCTGAAATGTTAAGTCTTCGTTCTTACATATTACATAACTTTTTCTAGTTTCTCACTGCTAAAATTCTATTTTATCCCTTTTGTCTTTTGTTTTTAACTTGAATATTCTAGGATTCGTGCATCTCAAGTTATATATCATGATTTAGAAAATGCGGTAGGACGAGAATTATTATTTGAAAGAGCAATTATTTATTTTCGATTATTCTAATCACGGCGTAAAACTGACGACACATTTATCAGGGAAAAAGCATTTAAAACTAAGTAATATGTTTTATAACTTTTAAAGATATAGATTTTACGCATTTAAAATTAAGAATTCAAGTACAGTAGACGACTGCAGAACGGGGAATATTCGTTCTAGGCAATAGGAAACCGTTTTTTCTGTATCCATATTTATTTTCATATGAATATACACAATAATTATACTCTTTCTAGTGAAAGTATTTGTTTCATACTATTTTGTTTATATAAATATGAATATAAGGAATATCCTTGAGAAATATCGTAACACACAAATTGTGAAAGAAACGCCCACTGGAGGAGTTACAGATTTCCAAATGATGTGAAACTACATCAGCAGTCGCGAAAATATTAAATATCCTTTCTCAGATTTTAGTTTAAATCTTGTTATCTATATTTTTATATGTTATCTATTGTTGGTTTGTACGCCTAACATTAAATGTAAAACTTTATAGTCATACTTTCATGCGGGGCTTACTGTATAAAATAAAAATACACCCAACAAGAAGTAGATAATTCTTTTTCTTAAATATTAAACACTTTTTTTTTCTTTTAACCGCTATTAATATTATTATCTTTATTATCATTATTCTTTTACCTTGGTACCTAGATTTTTGTAATTCAACATTGTATTGTAGGGTTCATGTGATTCAAGCTATTTAATTTTCTTCGTATGAAGTGATGTATTTTACTATTCAATGTTTAATAAATAGAAACAAATAAAATTCTTTTAATTCATAAACTGACACAGAAAGTTTTGCAATCGTTTTTTATTTTATAATAAACATTTCTGAACTTTGTTTCCGGTGTGAAATTTAATAAATAATGTATATTGCGTGGTAGATCAAAATTTATTTTTTCTAAATGTATAGACGGTCCTCTAACACATTTTTACGTGTAACTCTGTTTAGAACTGATTTAAAGTATATAAATAGGTAAATTTTCCGAATTGCCTTGATCTCAAAAATCAGAATATGAGGTCAGAAATAGGGGTCGTCATTGAAAAAAATGAAGTTTATACCTGTTTTAATATGTAGATGACCCCTTAAATTACATCGAATTACACCATTAAAAACTAGACGTTGATGCAGATCGATAGGTACCAGCCGCATGCTTCTATGATAATTTACGGCGGAATTAGGTGAGGGTGGGAGAAGGGGGGTGGCGGTTTTTTTTTTGGCTGACTGTACCATAAAATTGTTAGTACCGTCCCTTTTTCTACACAACAGTAATTTTCTTCAAATGTAATTGCGATAAAATAAGAAGGGAAAAAATTCTAAAAAAAGGACTTGTGTTGGAAAAAAAAAAAATGCGGGATTAAAAATCTTATGTGATATTAATTAGAATGTTGACAGATATGTAAGTATTATTGAAGAACACTATTAAAAAATTCCGTTATGAAGATTACGGGCAATCCGTAAACATGGCTCCTACGTAAGTAAAATATGCTGAATTACCGAAAGTTCTTATATGAATTAGTTATATAAATTTTTAATTAAACCACATCATACATATTGAAATATATGTTAAATCTTACCGATGGTCAAATTTTCACCTTTGAAAAGCAGCCCTGCATTTGATATTCCTCTAATACATTATTTTATATAATAAAAGAATTAAAGCTTTAAAGTTCCTGTGTAAAATCATTTATTTATTTATTTTTAAAAATCGGTGAATTAAACATCACTGCCGATGTATACACACCAATGGAACTAAATGAGCTAAATATTATATATATATATTGTAATTATTATTATTGATGCATGTTTTGTGGGAACGCCTAATGGAGGCTTGAAAAAGAGACCTGGATGGCTACTTACCGACCCTCGTCCAAAAAGGATTAAAATTTATATATTTTAACTATAAAATGCATAATTAAAGAATATATACTTTTCATGAACCTAGAAGACTGATGTAATCAGAGAATTCATTACCTTATACTTTTCTGATTATCATTAGCATCTTTCATCTTATCAAGCGACATTATAAAACTATTTTTTTTTTCTTTCCTGCAACATTTATTTAATTTTGAGATTGTAAAAGATAATGAACATCAAACCTCATTAGTGAAGTCAAAATTTTCCTGTTTCATGTTTCCTGACTTTGCAGCCAGTCTCATAAACGTTTCCTGATTTCCGTAAAATTCAGGAAGACACGGTAGTACAAGATAATAAATTGCTGTTAAATGAACTTTTAATGACACCAGAAATTCATTTCGCAACACGTAAAAATAGATAACGGTATTTCGCTTAATTGTGATATAAAGGAAATATTCTTTTATTAACACAGTCAAAATTACAATTACTTTTATACAGTTTTGATTGGGAAAAACTAGTCTCAAAACAAAAGTAATGACGTTTTCAAAATATTAATAAAATTAATAATGAACAAATATTTACTTAAAGATTTATTTTTATCTATTTTATGCAATAAATGAAATAAAAATATAAAAATATAATTATAATTTGATTATAAAATAAATCAATAAATAAAAATAAATAAATTAATAACGTTTAAAAAACAAAGTATAACGACTTTAAACTTCTAACGTGTCGGATTTAAATTATTTTTATTTTTATTTTAACATCCACTGTATCTAAAGCGTACAAAAAGCAAAAGAAAACGTCTCTCTCTCTATATATATATTCTTGAGAAATATTTTTCCTAATGTGAATTTTGAGAATATGTAACTGATTAAAGTTTTCGCTAAATGTCTTGCCCAAGCCGTTGTATGTTATGAAACTTGTAAAAAATGGTCTCAAATTCTTAGAAAGGGACTTAGTTTTGAAATATAAGAAATATCTCACGCTGCTTTTTAATAATGTTGGAATTGATTAAAGTTTTAAAAAATAGTTTAGAATTTATTTTTCTTTACTTTTAACATAGGTGCTAACTTGTACGGCTCTTAACACCTGTATTTATTAAAATAAATAAATAAATAAATAAAATAAATAAAAATAAAATAAATAAATAATTCATGTTTAACCAGAGCAATTTCTAAAAACTTATTAAAATTTTCTGGTAGCAAATTAACGTACAAGTTAGTAGGTATGATTTAATGATTTTGGTTTTTAAAATGAAAGTTTAAAGTTCAGCCTCATCGAAAATACTCTACTGTGTTATTCAGATAATATATCACCTATAATTGCTAACTTAGTACCTCCTGGCTACAGGAAAAATTTAATAGAAATATTTATTTTATTTAATCAGTGAACTACAGAGGTTTTCACAAATAAAGCAAAATAAAAAAAAAATTATTAGAATTTTCCGGTAGCCAAAAGGTACTAAGTTGGCACCGAGTAGAATCTCTTCTCTTAGTAACTTTTATAATTTCTTACTGTTAGTACTCGCCATTTTTGTACACCACTTTGCATGTACACTGTAAAAAAAAAACTGTCCTATTTGCTGCCAGAAATTTTCTGTAATTAAAAAAAAAATACGGTTTCACAACTTAATTTTTCGTAAATTACGCATATTTTCTCAAATTACAGAGAATTTCTGGCAGCGAATAGGACATATATTTTACAGCGTAGAGAAATGTTCTAAAATATGTAATTGCGATGAAATAAGGTGAAAAATGATGTTTAAAACTAGTGTGTAAAAAAGAAAAAGGCGAGTACTAACAGAATACCTGGTAAAATGTATAATTTATTCCGGAGTGCTGTTAACCCCACCCTTTTTAGACACCAAGTATATTTAAAAAGCATTTTTCTTCTTATTTCGTCGTAATTATATGTCGAAGAAGATTTCTGTAAAATCATACATTTGTGATAAAAGGACAGGGTTAACAGTACTCCGGAATGAATTATAAATGTAACCAGATATGAATAACAGTACTCCGAGCTAAATTATTAATATTTCCAGGAATGACTATATTACTCATATCGTTTATAGATACAGAAATATTATTACAATTTAAGGGAGGAGATGAATAAGAAAATGTATTTTAACATTTCTAATGTATAAAAAACACTTAATTTTTTTTTTTCGAAAAACAGTTTTATTTTTACCATTTCTCCGCGTGCGTGGGTTCTTACCAACGCACGTACTACCATCGTCCTAAATCCTGAATTGAATTTTATGGATCCGTTACAATTCTATATAAATTAAGCATTTCATTAAATTAAAAATTTACTTAAATTATTCATGGAATTTTCACCACACATTCATTCAAACTTCTTCGACCAATTTCGATTAGCCATGCAATGTGTCAAAATAATAAATACACATTAAATTCTGCACTTAAATTTAATAGAAAAAATATTAATAATAACAGCTTTCAAAATGCATTCCAGTTCTAATCCTTAAGTTTCTGTATTCCTTTGTACAGCCTTGAAAATAAAGAATGGGTACTTTTCATACCATCTTATAAGAGGAACATTATCTAGTATATAGAAAAATATATGTCAATTTCATTTTGATTAATATAGTCTGGAGATATTAAACTGTACCTGTCAGAAATTTCGCCCATTAACGTAATTTTTTTAAGTACTTTTGCATGTCCTTTATAGAAGAGTAAAAGGTTAACTTGGGCTATTTAACTAAAGTCCGCAAAACTCCAGGAACAATAAAAATATAAGCCGTGAGTGAAGAATAACACTAATTAGAAGCAAACATCTTTAATTCAGCAGGATGGGAATAAAAAGTTTTTTTTTAAGTATCTTAAAATGTATATTATTAAGTCTAAAAGACATTCAGAGGGATAGGTCAGAGAGAGAGGGAGGCTTTGCGATTACGTGTTATTCAAGCAGTAGTTTAGGAGCGAAATCTGAAGTTTTCAATCTCGCAATCAAGATCCAACTGCTCAACAACGTCTGTCTTTTTAAAATAGCGCCAAAATCAAAGCCAATTACATCCCCTTTGTCCCTCGAACAAATTAATTCAAATATTTTGAATTTAAAGAATTCGTTATAAAAGTTTATGCCAATCATTATGCCAAATTTTATCGTCAGAGTATCATTTGCGTAAGGGAGACAGAAGGACTACGATTTATTACCACATACTGTTACTTAGAAATATAAATTACCCCTTAATGATATTACAACGGAAATTTATTGCTTAATTTAATTTCTATTAAATAAACTTACGAAATTTAAAAGAATGAAGTATAATTATGTTTACACAACGGTTAATAGATGAAAACAATATTTTTTATATTTTATTTTATTAAATGATTTAGTACCGAACGAAATATAAATCTGAAAGAGCGTTATTTAATAAAAGACATTTATATTACTCGGAATAAATTATTAATTTTAAAGAATACGTTTTTGTTCTCAGCAGATTTATTGAAAAGATTAAGAGATAAAATATTATTAGAATTAAGTTATTTAAGGAGAGACAAATGCGATTAAATACAAAAGATATTTTAGAATTTCGTTAGATATTTTATTAGACATTAAATTTCTTGAAAATATAGTAATTAATTATTAAATTTATTTAAAATTGTAATTAAAACTCATTTATGTGAAGGAACGCCTTCACATCCTTATTCATGAAACATTTATACGATATCAATAAAAATAATCTGGTTGTGTCAAACACGACTTTCTTTTACCCTGCATTTCAATACTATAATGATTAGTCTTAAGATAATTACCGTAAGATAATAAAATTCAATATACTTTTGAAATGGTCTGAAATAGGTTTAGTAACAGTTTCTCTTTTGACATGTAATTCTACATGAAGGGGCCTGCCGCGCCCCTCAACCCCCCGTTCAATTAAAATGCGTACAATTATTTAAAAAAATAAAAACTGTTATTAATTTGCCCTGAAACTTACCAGTCTTGATCACGTTTTTAAGTGGCAACCTAATACGAATTTCAGAATGCCAAATTTGAATATCCTGCTGACATTCATTCTTAAGTTAGGGTGATAAAAGATATACACACAGACCAAAAGCTAAAGATTGGACTTTCGTAATCAGGGAACCTGAAAACGTTATATTATACGAAAACGGAATTGAAAATAATACTTTAAAAAAATGCTTTGTTTACAGTATAGAAATGAAAAATTAATTTTGCGCTGTTTGTGACTAAGTAAATGAACAAAACACGTCAATAGATTACATATAAAAGAAAAGAATGTTTTGCTTAATTTTGGGTAGCCTTGTATATTGTCTATAATAATATACACTTTAAAAAAATATTGTGTATTTAAATTTAGTCTTACATAAAAAATATCTAACTCAAAATGAATCACAATTTCAGGAATATCCAAGTATAGTTCTCAATATATTCAAGTACTTCGGGTATCCCTATAAATGAAGGATGAATGATTTCCATATTACAATCGTATCTGCAATTTCCCCCATAGACGTAATGTATTTGAATTTTTCAGTGTGGCCCTGTACATGAGCCATTCGTTTGATCTCAACGAAGAGTATAGTGAAGCATTCCTATATAATACACATTTAGAATACCGAGTTTGGACTTTCTGCTACTATTCGATCTTAAAATACGCTGATAACAGACTGATACACACACACACAGACAGACACACAGATCATCCGTTAAAAACATTTTTGGATTAAAGTGACCTCAAAACGTGTAAACATAACAAAAACTCACTTACGAAAATTTGATCCAAAAACAATTCAGTCTCTACCATATATATGAGTAAGAGTAAGTAAAAATTAAGTATTGTTCGAATACGTATTTAAAAATCGATTTTGGATTTCATAATAACATATATTTTTGAGATATAATGATAACAGACGTTTAGACACACACACACACAGAAAGATAAGCAGACACACGCAGAGAGAAAATTCACAAAGATAGACACATACACACAGATATATTGTCAAAACCTACTTGTTTCATTCAGCAAAGCTCAAAACCTTACTATCTTAAAAACTCAATTTGGAAAAATTATCAATAACAATAATTGTACTACCACGTATAGGTAACAGAAAGTAAAAATGCTAAAAGAGAAAAAAGTGACATAGTAAACGATGGACATGAAATGTAAAATCAATATTGGATTATGTATGCCATTGTGTTTTTTAAAATATATTTTGTATATAAATTGCTAATTTCCCGATATAAGTAAAAAATCGTCCTACATTATGTAAATAAGCAAACTGGTAGCGTACTCGAAAAATGCGAAATTTATCTTGATATTACTTACTCAGGAAATATTTGGAATGAAATTAATACCGTAGCTAAACTTAATAATTTCTCAAGAGCAGTCTTATTAGAAGAGCGACTAATTCTAGTTAGGTAAAACCTGTCACTGTCTCTCCGTCTTTTACATTTATGAAAATTGTAGCTGTTTTTTTCTCACAACAGAATTTATCGGATCATGTCAAAAAGATTGGCTAATGACTCAAAAGTATTGTAAACTTACTCGCCTTCTGACTTAGTAACTTGTTTCGAAATTCATAATAATTTGTCTTAAAGGAAATGATTTATTTGTATTGATTCTTTCTCGGGTTTACATGTCCATAGCTGCCAAGTTTTGAAATTTATTTCGCAATGTTGTTAGTCCCGCCCTGAATTCACACCGTAATCTTATTAGAAAAATTTTCTTCAATATATAATTAAGATTAAATATGAAGAAAATTACTCTAAAAATATTACGGTGTGAAAAATATTCGGGACTAACAGCTTTCCGGAATAAATAATACAGGGATGCAAAAGTTTTCACTCTCAAAATAAAAGGCTCACACCAGCATTCCTTATCGATAATTTCTATTATGGTCAGTCGCAATAAATAAACCACAAATATGATATAAATTATTGATAAAAATACGCTGGTGTAAGTTTTTCATCCTGAAACGGGAACTCTTGCATCCCTGTAAAAATACCAATGATACAATATTTACTTTTAAAAACCACTTAATATTAATAAATAAACAATGCAAGCAAATATAAAAATGCTCTATTAACATTTGTTATTAAAAAGTACCAAATAACAATAAAAAAATATTCTATTTAATTGTTATCAGGGAAGATACATCTCCCCCTTTTTATCTAAATACTTTTAGGTATGAAAAATTTCCCTAATTTTTTTCTACTTTATTCTTATACACTAGTCTATATCCTGTTTAATCACGAGATATTACTATGAAAATACTGACATAAAGATTTCTGTATGAAATATTATAGATGCTAACTTTTTAATTTATTCTGGGGATTTTTGGCTCCGCCTTTTTTCCATGCCATTTATTTTTTTAAGGATGAAATGGAAGTTTTTTCTGTAAGTAAAATGGTTCGAAATAGGATATCTTATCGAGGTTGAAACTGTTTATTAATGTTTGTGAATTATATATTATATATATACTAGCAGGCTTTGCCCGCTTCGCTGGACACTATATTTAAATGATTTCTTTGTAACTGAATATATTTCGATTGGCGACTATTTTCGTCACAGCTTTAGTATGGGACCGACCACCTTGGCAATATCAAACATTTTTTCAACTTCTCGAATCTGTACAAAAAAACTATTATTAAAACAAATATTTTCGAAAATAGTCCAATAGCTGGTGTTAATTCTTCGAATATTCTGGAAACAGTTGAAGCTGTTCATACTCTTTCGCAAAAATCAACTCACACTTACTTATAACTTTTGGCGATGGGGCTTGGAGATGACTCCATCGAGAATCCCTTGGTAAGCTCAAAGTCTACGTTCCCGTGTGTCGGAGAGCTTCGAAACATCGAGAACCCTAAACTATCATTTTTCACCAAATTTGGTCGTCCACTCGCCAAGTTTGTCTTCAAGACTATGTGTCGGAGAGCTTCGAAACATCGGGAACCCTAAACTATCATTTTTCACCAAATTTGGTCGTCCACTCGCCAAGTTTGTCTCCAAGACTATGTGGCTATCGAAAATTTTGGGAAGAAATATCCGGGTTACTTCGATACCAAATTTAAATTTTG
This sequence comes from Salticus scenicus, assembly GCA_963930645.1. Classification (NCBI taxonomy): domain Eukaryota; kingdom Metazoa; phylum Arthropoda; class Arachnida; order Araneae; family Salticidae; genus Salticus; species Salticus scenicus. The sequence continues at coordinate 244,993,429 of OZ005659.1, forward strand.
CAAAGGGCTATGCTGAAGCGGTTCCATTTCTTTAGCACTTTTTTTTTTTTTTTTTCAATTCTATTTTAATTATTCAAAAAAAAAAAAAAAAAAAAAAAATGTTTGTACATTTATATATTTTTTTCGACATAAAAGTAATATATTCATTCATTTATTGAAGTGAAAACTTCCTTAGGCGCGTTGAGCACTTTTGGGTGAACAAAAATCATTGAACTCGCGTCATCGTCAGCGAACGCTTTCCATTTGAAGTGAAAACTTTTGGGTGAACAAAAATAATTGAACTCGCGTCATCGTCAGCGAACGCTTTCCATCCTTTGTATGATACAAATAATGTATCATACAATTAACTTGCTAATGTGAAGTGTTAATAATTATATACTGTATATTGTTTTACAATCTGGTGCGGCTCTACACGACTTCTCTCATCTCTGGACGCTGTCTCTTAAAGATTGCATCCGGAAACGTTGCAGTTAGACCTCACAAAACCGTGAGAAAGGCGAAAGTCGCCATTTTTCACAAGTTTTTACAATCTGGTGTGGCTCTACACGACTTCTCTCATCCCCGGGCACTGTCTCTATTGCAGTTAGACCTCACAAAACCGTGAGAAAGCCAAACGCCGTCATTTTTCTCACGTTTTTACAATCTGGTGCGGATTTACATGACTTCTCTCATCTCCGGACACTTAAAACAATCCACGCTTGTATACATTAAAATTGGTGTTCATTTATCTTTAAAAAGTAGCAAATGTCTATTTTCCTGTTCTTGAAAAAATATCGATAATATCATTAATATCGATATTAACTTGGCGATATATCGCGATATTTGATTTCTGATATCGTCCAGCTCTACTGTAATCATGCAAATGATGTCAAATTAGTTTGAAGAATTAATGAGTTATTCTTTATTAGGTGTATTCTTATCATTGTTTTACAAAATAACTGTGGCTACACTTCCGGGATACATAAAAGAATTTCGTACTATTACGGTCTATAGTCGTTATTTCTTAAAAGTGTATTTTAACATGGTTACACCCAATTAAATATAATGAAATTTTATTAGAATTTTAAAAGCATGTTTTGTGGCGGAAAAGTGTGGACATAGAATTGAAAATTAGTTTAGGGCTACACAAAATAATTTTGATATGCTATGTAATACTTTTGCATGAAATCTGGTACAAATATTTATGAATTTCAGGGAAATAACGCAAGACTGTCATTTATTAAAAATGCATATATATATATATATGAGAAACAGATAGGTATAGAAAGAAAGATGCATCGGGAGGATATAGGGGGGTGGTAGTCCCCCTTAGGAACGTATTTGTTTATGTAGCAAGTCTAACGAATCAATATACATATTATATAATAAGGAATAAATAAAAATGACCTGTTTAATAGACCTGCTAACTAATCTAGTTTATTCGTAATGGTAATAAGCTCCGCCTTTTTATTTCGCACCAGAATAGTTGTAGAGCTATAGTGTTCTTATTTAATCATGAGAACATAATTGCTGAATATTACTCTACAACTATTCTGATGAGAAAAAAAAAAGGCTGGGCTTAATACAATTACGGATAAACTAGCATAGTTAGCTGGTCTATGTGTAATAATGTGTGATGCAAATAGGATGTTGAGGCTCATGATATGCAGATCCACTAGTTATTATTTTACAACATGAACCTTCCACTACATTTAAATCTCTACAACATCTAACTTTTTTCAAACATTTCAGTTAGGTAAAAATAAGCAACTATAAAACTGACACATTGTCGTCGGGATATTTTACTATTTTGAACAGTAAGCCCCGCCTTTTGACGTTCCTCTAAAACGTTATATTGTTTATTAAAGTGATTTTACGTATTCATAATTAAATTATTAAAATTTTATTCTTAGTAATTGATTCTATAAATGTCACTGGCATATATATACATCAGCAGTATAAAAAGTGTTAAACACAAACACGTAAAATCATTTTTTTACGTATTGAATTTTTTTTTTTAGAGGAACGCCTGATGGTTGGGCTCGTTTTTTTTTTATGACAAACACAATTTTACGTGACTCGCAAGCAAAGTGTTAAAAAGGTTAAATATTTTATTTGATACACTAAATTACATTTTTAATCACTATTCATTTTCCCCTTCATCATATCTGTTACGCGCGCGTGTGTGTGTGTGTGTGGGGGGGGGGGGGGAATTAGGCGTTTTAGTTTTATGTTTCATAAATAAATTCTTAACACTTTCGCGAGCGCTAACATAGTGTAGATTCACGTCATTTAAAAATTCGAAACTCACCAGTGGGTGTTTCTTTTGTAATTTGTATGTTATTTGTTTCTTAAAAATATACACAATATTCATATTTGTACTACCGATATACTATGGATACAAATACATTAATTAGAGAGAGTATGATTATAATGCATATCCATGCGTAATATAAACGTGAAATAAAGAAAATTTTGTCCTGAAAAATTGTAACTTATGAGAATAACGCCCACAAGCGCCTTACTGTAAAAAAGACAAAAACATGCGGTCGCGAAAGTGTTAATAACATATATATATATATATATATATATATTCTCTCTTTAGGATCCAGAAACACTAAAATTCAAAAATAATTTAAGTTTGCTTAATCTAATTTAATAGATAACATCTAAATAATAAAACTTGTTGAATTTTTTAGAACTTTTGCTTAATTCATTTATAAAAGATTGAATCTAAGAATATTTCTATGAATTAAACGCTGTCTAGAAAGTTTAATTCTTTTTTAAACATATTTGGATATATTTCTTTACCACTCCAAACTTTACAAAAAACATTAATGAATTGCTTTTTATCTTAATCAATTTTAAAAAACTTGTAAATCAGTAACATATAAAATTAAAATAATAATTAACGACTCGCACCAAGAAAAATGAAAGATGTTTTAACAATATTATTAAAGAAAAGAAATGTGTAATAACGTCTGACGTGGCGGAGATGGTACAAGGAGATGTTTAAGAAGTAGGAGGAATGGAATAATTTCTTCGCGGTAAAACATACGTAATATAACACTCTTTCTCTGTGTGTATACATGTAGTGTGTATGAATAACTGAATCAATTGAAAGACAAATTCGATAATGGATTCACCATAGTAACAGCTGAAGTTATTTTGTTGGTTACTTGATCTACAATAAAGTTAAGAATGGTGGCCATTTGAAAATTTCAAGTTCGGATAAGAAACGCATTTTTTAATAGTTTTGCTTAAAATTTGGTATGTGCGTAGTTCATATCAAGGTCTAAACCCAGATTATTAATCAACTCGTCGGGTGTTCGTGTTTAAAAATAACGCCCCTTAACATTTTCAAGCTCATAATAAAAAACGTATTTATGAACAGATTTGTCTGAATCTTGATATATGCATAACTCATATGAAGATCTCAACTCAACTAATTTTTTTTTAGTCAACTCGATCCCTCAATTAGTTTCAAAATTGCAATTCCTTCAACATTTCCACCTCAGTTAAAAAATTTATTTATGAACTGATTTGTCTGAAAATCATTATATACATAACCTAAGTTTATTGATAAGCTCGATGTACCATTTTTTTTTCTAAATGGCAGCTACTTCAAAAGAACAAAGAAATCAGATTGAATTATAAGCATTTATTCGCACTGTTTAATTTTGCTGGGCTGCTATCAAAGAAAAGTATAAGAGTAGTTGTATTAGTACAGTACTTGTACTAGCAGAAAACGCATTACTACTTGTTTGCAGAACTCGTGCCTGCTTTATTCGACTAACAAAAGGTCGCGGTTTTTATTATTTACTAGTCGCCTTCGGCGACCAGCTGGTTCACGATTCCTGAAAAATATGACTTTGTGAAACCCCGGCTCGTTGGCGCCTGCGCTGCCTTTTTACCGTTTCAGATCCTACAACAGCTTATTGACATATAGTGAAAAAAGCTTTATTGAAAAATTGAATCACAGTAAATTCCCGCTCGGTAGCGCCTACGACGCCCTCTTCCCATTTCCATATCTGAAATAGCCTGTTCGCTCACCGTGTTATGATTTTTCAAAATTCTGACTTTAGCAAAGTCGAGCGGAGATTAAGACGCCGCTTTACGTTTCATTATTTAAAACAGCCTGTTCGCTCATCATGTAATGGACCTTTGAAAATTCTGATCATGGCAAATGTGCAACCCGATGGGGCCTACGGTCTCCCAATCTTCTCCATATAAGTAATTTACTCATAATCAGAATTGGAGATATTATTGAATTACTAAAATGTCAAAGCGCCCTCTAGCGACAAAGATTTGCAAGATGTACTCTTCAATTACAATTTAAATGACTTTTAAAATGATATTTTACCTATGAAATTATGTTTATTAGAAGCTGAGATACAAAGATTATATAAGCATTGTTATAAAAAAAATTGTGCCTGATTTTAATGGTGGTTTTCCTTGAAACTTGCGTAACTGCGGGCTAAATAGTGTTAGAAAACCTTAATACGAAATGTGAATGGAGTATCGGAATTCGAAAGCCTGCATCATAATTAGAATTGGAGATATTCAAATAAAAGTGTTCTGGCTTGTCTATGGTTTTCTCTGAAACTTCCGTACGGAATTTAACGACTTATATCAGTTTAAAAGTCCGCAATATTTTAAATGATGTGATGTAAGTAATTTAATCATAATTAGAATTCTACATATTTAAATCTTAAAATATAAAAGCGCCCTTTAGCGACAGAGATTTGCAGCATATACTGTTCAATTCCAATTCAAATGACTTTTAAAATGACATATTACTTACGAAATTATGTTATTTAGAAACTGAGATACAAAGATAATATAAACATTTTTATAAAAAGATTTGTGTCTGACTTATTCATGGTTTTCGCCGAAACTTATGTAATTCCTGACTATATAATGTTAAAAATCCTTACAACGAAATGTGAGCGAAAATTGAAATTCGAAACTCTGCAAAATATAAAAGAGTAAGAGCGTTCTGGGTTTTCGTTGTTTTCTCCGACACTCCCATTCCTTTTCTATATTTTTGTCCCTTTGTCCCCCACCTTTTTGTCCCTCCTAATAAATTTACACTTGAAAATATCCGCAATCGATTTATCTTGCCTCAAAACTTAGCCAGTTTCAAAGGCTGTATGTAACTTTTTTTATTTTATTTTTTTCCCTTTCGCCCCCAAACTCCTCTTTAAGCCCTTCCTAATAATTCTACTGTCTCAAAAAGTTTTTACAGTCGAATTATCGGGCGTTAAAACTAAATATTACAAAACTTCAACGACATATCTCAATTTAAATTTCTACAAAATTTCCTTTTTCATCGCAAACATTTGTCTGGCAGTTGAAATGATGTTGTCTTCTAAATTTCATACTTTAGTTAACTAAAAAAAAAACCTAATTGTTGTATCGATAATCCGCTTGCACTGTTAGATAAAAAAAAAAAAATTCCCCTTTCATTTGGTACCGAATTCGTAACAATCGGACTAATATTTCTAATTTATTTTGCACTTTTTCTGCTTTTAACTCCGTTAAAATATCTATTATTATGCAATTTTGGTGAATTCTCAGTCATTGAGATCGTCTTTTGATTAGACATAGATAGACATTTTAATCAATATCTCTACAATTGATAAAAATTTTTAAATTATTTTTTCACTATACCCTCTGGAAAGCTTCTTAGCACCCGTATGTCAAATTTTGTACTTCTACGTTCAGTAGGGCTGAACGTATAGATGCACAGACAGACAGACAACGAGACAGACATATAGCTTCTTTTAATATTATAGATTATTCTTGTTTTTCGACCTAACACAGTTATTGCCAGTTTTTTTTTTTTTTTTTCCATTTTAAACTATTGAAATTTCGACCTTACATGAAATTCAAGATTCAAATTTAATTTTTTGCTATTACATTTTTTTTAAATTATGCTTTTAGCAGACACGTATACAGATTAAACATTTAAAAAAAATTGACTTTCATATACATGAGGCCACAAAACGCGACATTATACAAAAAACAGAGCTGAAAATTGAATTTTAAACCCTTTCAGCTTTAGCCGTTTTTTGGTATATCTGTTTAATGATTCATAAAATTAATTCTATGCACAGTATAAATATGAGAATTTAATACTGTATACTAGACATTTTTATTAATCTTATTTTCTTAAAAAAAGCAAAATATATTTCAAAATTTAGCTACACCAGCCTTTTATTTTGACTATGCATTCCGGAAAAAGACGGGCTTAACGCTTATAGGGTTAAAAAAATACTTTGTCTATTGTATTAGTATGACCAATTAACTTTTATTCATGAGCTGTTTTCGTCGACATTGCAAAATGCGGTAAAACATCTACCTGAATTGCAGTCAGGGGCGGATTTACGGGGGAGGGGCGCTAGGGGGCTGAAGCCCCTTCCAAAACACTGACATTCTGAATTGAATATTGCAATTGTAAATTTTTTATTGGTCTAGAATAACACTTTGAAAAGTCTTAGCCCCCCCCGCACCCCAAAAGTCAAGTTCTGGATCCGCCAATGAATGCAGTAGACAGATTAAACAATTTCGATTAATTTTGAGTAGCCTTTTATATTGTCGAAAAGTGAAAAACACCGTCCATTATGTAATTTAGTCTTATATGAAAAAGACATGTATTAATTTCTAGAATTTCAAATTATAGCCCCAATATATCCAAATGCTTTTCAGTAGCTCTCTAAACGAATGATCGATGATTTTCATAGCATATTCTGCACAAAACGTGATTTTATTTATATAAAGAAAAAAGAAACTATGCTCATGTAATTTTGTTAATCGCAAAATATACATGTTACACTGTAAAAAAATGTTGTAATTTTTCCTGCACTTTCTGTTGTATATTTTCAAGCATTTTCGCTGCATTAATAAATTCAAGCACTAAATGTTGTTAAAATCGACTTCCTGTGGACTTTAGACCAGAACATCTGCGCTGAAACATAACATCTGTGTTTTTGAACTTAGATGCAGATGAACGATGAATGAACGAGAAGAAGATCATGGAATAAGCAATGTCCGTCCTCGTCCATGAAAAAGGTTAGCTAGTAATTTTTTTATTAATGTTTTGTATTACGTTTTTGTATTACGTTTTTTGTATTACGTTTTTTTACTTCTACGTTTGCGGGACGCAAACGAAAAATCGCCAATTCAATATTATCACACCAATTCAATATTATCGCCAATTTATATTACTGCTATTTATATTATTATTGCTATTTATATTCGAATCGCATATTGCATTCTTTGCAAATAAACCTTTTTCTTGAAAAAAAAAAAAAAAAAAAAATAGACTGCATCTTCTTCAGTTGTGGGCAAATCCCAAATTTATATCATTTTTGTAAAACTAAAATTAAGGTATAAGAAAGAATGTTAATATATTTTACTTAGAAAACGAAAATGTTCTAATATGTTCTAATGTTCTAAAATGTTCCAATCTTCTAAAATGCTCTGATGTTAATAATTGGCGATTTTTCGTTTGCGAATTTCGAAAAGTATCTGATTAATTAATATTTCGTTAAAACGCATTAGTTGTAAACATATTGCAGCATGCTAGCTAAATCACCTAAGCTAAATCGTGTGCCAATATCCTAGCACTATATTTCAGTGCTATAAGTAATGCTCGAATCTGTTGATGACTCCAGTCACTTTTGTCTTAACGATTTACAATTAATTTTTAGAAATCCAATTTTTTTTAATCATTCAGTATAGTCCTTTTAAAGTTTTTTCATAAAATTACATTTCTCAAGTTATATGTTCGCGAAGCATTTTTTTATATCAAAAGATTTATATTAACGTGTATAAACTTGCACTCATAATTCAGCAAAAAATATTCATTATTTATCATAATATATTCAATATGTTCATGATTACACATTAATTTTTTAAAAGAAGATTTTCTTAACTTGAAGTCTTGATAATTTATATAAGTATAAAAACATATTCTTTGAGATATTATTTAGCTCTCTCTCTCTCTCTCTCTCTCTCTCTCTCTCTCTCTCTTTTTTTTTTTTTTTTTTAAATTGCTAACAGCAAAAAATGTTTGCATGACAGTATGATGCACATACTTTATTTTAAAAATTAAAATAGGTATACTTCCGGGACAGAATAAGAACAAAAATTGGGATCGCTTTAAGGCCCCTTTACATATTCAATTTCATATTACACTTAATTTGTGCAAAGATCCTTAGAGCTTATTTTGAAAGTTTTATTTGATCATTTAAAACGAAAATCTAATTTTACATTCTATATTTTGTTTCATTTTAAGAATTTTAATACCGATTTAAATAGAGGTAGAAATATAACAAATTTTAAATAAATAATTTAAATTAGGATGAAAATTCTTTTGTTTCAGTATAGCTTATATATATATCCGTAAGGAAACATTAGCATCTTTCAGTGTAGTACAGATTATAAACTAAACGTGAACGGAAATGATAAATTCTCTTCTCGCTGACGTAGATAAATAAATACGGGATGAAATTCCCTTCAAAGACATTGAGATTGACCATCATACCACAAATGCGGTTTTTATCTACTGTAGATATTGAAAGCTTGCTTTTTATTTTTTCCCCTGCCTCATAGTGCAAACAAATAGCGAATTGCTAGAAATTTATAACTATCTATAACAAATTATAATGCGCGTGTTTTGTGTTTAGGAGACAGATATGTATAATCTTGGCATTACAGAATTTTACATTTTTAATTTTGTTAACGTTTTAAGAATAAAAATAATAAAATAATAAAAAATATAATCCTAACCTTTTTCCATTTCTTCTATTTCTTCTTTTATTTCCTTGTTTATTTTTTATTTTTTATTTTTACGCAATAATAACATTATACACATAGGGAAAAAAAAAGCATTTTTTTGTTCCAAGCATTAGTTAAAAATATGGCATTTTTAGCAGTCATAGCTGCAATGAAATATAAAATTATAATTGAATATCAACCCTTCAAAATCATTTACAATTTCTGCAATCGCTTTTAAGAATATAGAGGATTTTAGCAGACACAAAGAAATCCACTCCCCTCCCCACTTTTTCTTCCTAAATACTTTAATGCACTTTTATTAAAGGGAAAAAAAAAAAAAGAGGTATTTTTAGTTTATGAATAAGAAATACATGCATATTTCGTGTCTTTACGAATGAAAAGGACTTTTTTTTTTTTTTTTTTTTTTTTTTTTTTAAGCGTGTCAAAAAGTAGTGATTTCAGGTTTCATAATGGCCTTAGTGTGACCTATGCATATAAAAAAAAAAAAAAAAAAAATCTGTGTTTGTTTGTGGACCAATTTAAACAATTCGGTAATAATGTGAGAATTGAAGCTGTTTGTCTGACTTTGGGTTCAAGGTTCGAGAGAAGTGCACTCCATAGCAGTTTTTCTGTGAGTTTTGGAGAAAACCACAGAAAATTCCGTACGACTGTGCCAATGGACATGACCTAGGTTTCAACCTGGCAGTCCAGTCTAAACAATTTTACAGCAGATTCGTTAAATTATGATTACCTAGAAATTAACTATATTTTTTTCTCTCTTTTATTCAGTAACTCCTACATTTGTTGCGTCCGTCAATTACAGTCAATTCTGTGTAAATTTGTGTTATTTAAAATGAAAACTTTCAAGCGTTATGTTTACAGTCAAACTTTAATTTTACATTTAGAAATTTGTGAAATCCGTCTTTCAACTTTCAAAGTATTCCTATTTCGCTTAAGCAAGTACCTTTCGCTCATGTCTTATATTATATGGGAAATCTATCTATTAGTGTATTAATTGTGAAAACAATTATTCATTTTTGAGAATTTAAGCATGTATCAAGGGTAACATTCAGCACTTTTTTTTCTACCACTGTTTCAATTGCGAAAACTTTTATTATATTTTTACTTTGTTTTTTCCGACTAACTAAATATAGTGTGGGTGATTAAATTATTAGATTTCTTTCTTTCTTTCATTATTTTATTTAACACTTTCTTCGATTATTAAAAAAAAAAAAAAAAACTAGACGAAATGTCCTGAAACCTCATGATGCAAAAAACATTTAAAAACCCATCGTTTCTACTATCGATTTTGACCAGCGTGCGCAATTAGCGCCCCAACCACAAATTCAAGAATATCAAAAATACTTTGGATCCCCCTGTATCATGAAAAGCTACAAGTCAGCTACAACTGACTTGTAACTTTAATACAATATTGCACATACTACGTACACTATTTATATGTTTTGGTACGGGATTTGTGCAATTATACAGGCAGATTTTTTTTTTTTTTTTTTTTTTTTTTTCAAGAATAACTTTTTTTTTTTTTTTTTTTTTTTTTTTTTTTTTTACAAATACTTTGCTTTAGATTATTTCCAAAAAATTTTATAAAAATTGCTGAAAATTTGCCAAACATTAGAGAAACATATTCTGAAACGTAAAATTCATAAGCGTAATATTCGTTGAGAAATGAGTATTTTAATAAGTATTATTTTACTGTGCATGCGTGAAAGATAGAAAATTTTTTATTGTATAGTTAGAAAGCTAGATACATTGAGCAACTTTTGTATAAGATTCAGTTGAATAGAGTAAAAATAATCAGGTTGTCGGCAAAAGAACGGACCCAGATTTTAGGTATCTTTCAGAGTTGAAATTTCAAAATGCGCTTTACACATACCACGCATTTAATTTGAAAGTCCAATTATTTTAATCACATTGCTAAAGTTCTTTTTTGTGAAAAACCCCTTATGAACTCACAAATCTTAGTAAATAATAATAATAATAAAAAAAATAATAATAACGTTACACGACTATAAGAGGTTTTTCACACACACACACACAAAAAAAAAAAAAAAAAAAATCGCAATGTGGTTGAAGTAATTGGATCTTCAAATTAAATACGCGATATATGAAAAACCCTTCATGAAATTTTACCTCTGAAAAATACATAAAATCTAGCTCATTCTTTTGCCGACAACTTAATTAACTTTTAATACATTCAAATGATCTTTTGATAAAAGTTGCTCAATATATCGAGCTTTCAACGTATGTAGTAAAAATTTTTCTATCTTTCGAGCTTGCGCAATAAAATCGTATTTTCTAAAAATGCTCATACCTCAGCGAGTATTACACGTGTGGATTGGATTTCATGTTTCATAATAATGTTTCTCTAATGTTTTGTCAATTTTTCTATAAGTTTTTATGGAAATCCGTTCTAATTAAAAGCAAAAGACTTGCCAAAAAAAAAAAAAACCTAGTAATTTTTTGGGGGGGGGAAATGTTATATCCGCCTAAAAATATGCGCAATTTCCGCACCAAAACATACATATTGTACATAGTATGTGCAATAATGTGTTAAAATAAAAAATCATTTGTAGTTTTTTATGGTACAGAGTGAATCAAAGTATTTCGCTCTTCTTCAGTATGTGATTGATCCCCTAATTCCCCCTCTCGAATAAATCGATGGTGGAAACAATGAACTTTTAAATGTTCGTTGCATATATGAAGTTTCAGACCTCTACGTCAGGTTTTTTTTTTTTTTTTTAATCGAGAAAATGTAAAATAATAATAATAATAATAATAATATAATTTAATCACCCACTGTAGTGATTATTCTTAGAAAATATTTCATCTTTTTTGTATTTAGGTTCATACTACCAACAACGAATAAACAGAATCGAGGTTCTCTTACTGTTAATCGCTTTAACTTAAAAAATATTCGCGATTTCATTGAAGGAACGCATTTTTGTTCTAAAGCTGAAAAACATCTCATTCTCAGAGTGTATTGCTACTAATTATTTTCTATTCAAAAACGTGCGAAAGTTTGGAAAACATGCAAACAATTTTATTGATTAACAGCAAAACAACAGCCTATATTAGCAATTAAACGTAAATTTCGAGAAAGAAGAATAAAATTTCATTATGAAGTTGAAAAGTTGACGCATATTTTGCGAAATACCTTTGAAGAACTGCAAAAATTATCAATTACGCAAAGAAGCAATTGCACATTTCGGTAGTTATTTGCGTGTTTAAACATAAATTTTAGCGACGAAATGATTAAATTTTTTAACACTAAGTTGCCAATTTATCGCGTATTTCGGTAATTAGCTTTGAAAAAAGGGTGAACTTGGCGGTCTTTTGGCGGAAACTTATTTTGGAATTATTTGCATTATTAACTTACGTAGAATCTGAAAACCCCTTTATTAAATTTTAACTCTGAAAAATATTTAAAATCTACCTCGTTCTTTTTCCGATAATTTACTTGCTTTTTACTGTATTCTTATGAAATTTTGACTAAGTTGCGCAATATATGTAGCTTTTAAAACTCATATCTTAGCGAATATTACACGTGTCAATTTTATGTTTCAGAATAATGTTTCTTTAAAAATTTGTCATTTTTTCTGCAACTTTTGTAAAATTTTGTAGAAATCCATTCTTGTTATTAAGTTTTTGGCAAGTTTTTTGTTTATAATTTTTGAAAATAAAAAATTATACCTGTCTAAATAATTGTGCTATTCCCACAAAAAAAAAAAAAACTTAAAAATATTGAACATGGTAAGTGCATAATAGGCGAGACGTATTAATCCTGGACAACAGGTCTAACAGTCTTACAGTGGTTACAACATACTACTTTTAACTGCTATACAAAACTTCATGCTTTTTAGCTTAAAAAAAAAAAAAAAAAAAAAAAAAAAACAGGATTTTGCATGGGAAAATTTTGCATTTCTTTGGAAAGTGAACCATTCAATGCATAAACAAAAAATAAAATCTGATGCATAAAAATGTACACCATAATTTTTAAAACTTAAAGAACAGATAAAAAACAGTTATAAAATATAAAAAGATGGAATAAAAATCTATGTGATATTAATTATTAAATAAAAATCGTATAATTAATATATTTAAAAAATGAAAGAAAAGAAAACAATATGTTAAAGTTACAAGCCATTCGTAGCTTTTTAATGATACACGGTGATCAAAAGTATTTCTTCCTTTCTTTGATTTGTATTTGATCTCCTGTTTACACTCGTGACTATATCGATAGTGAAAAATATGAAATAATAAATATTCTTAGATATCTGAAGTTTAAGGCCGTTCTGTCCAGAATTGCTTTTTTTTTTTTTTTTTTTTGTGAATCGAAAGAATGCAAAAAGAAAAAGAAAATGATCATTCATTATAGTTTTTAGACTTACTACAGTATATCCCGCGTTTTTTTTTTTTTTTCTTTTTTTGTCACCCATTTCTATACCATTGATGCACATAGTTTCTTTGGTTGACCAAATTAAGAAACTGCAAGTCACTGTGGTGAAAGATTACCTCAGAACAGTGACGTACAAGTCTTTGAATAAACGTGTACAAATAAATTTGTGAAAATAAATTTCTATTTATTTCTAAGAAAAATTCTGGTTGTTTAAGCATTTAAATAAGAAAATCCTGCTAAAATTTACAGGTGGAAGTGTCTGAAAACTTGTGAATCTTTGTTCGGAAGTAACCTCATGAATCTCTAATTTGTTTTCTTGTTTAAATAATTTATTATATATTTTTTTAGGGTTCCTAAGCACTCTCTTTCTCTTGCACCCCCCCTCCCCCCCCCCCTTTTTACTTTCTTCTATATGTAATATAGAGAAAGTATTGGATTCGTAAAAATTTTCGACCTCGGGTTTTTGATGAATTTACACGTTTTGAGAGCTGTAGAACACGATTTGACCATTTTTAGAAAATGTCTGTCTGTCTGTCTGTCTGTGTGTGTGTGTGTGTGTGTGTGTGTGTGTGTGTGTGTGACAAAATTTTGTGGCAACTGTATCTCAAGAACTACTGCACAGAATTTCATACAAATTGGTATGTAGTTGTACCTTGACATAAATTAGTGCCTATCAACTTTTGGTAAAAATTGTCTTACAGGTTGTGTTGCCATCCCGCTTTTTCTAAATTTTTAACATGGTGATATAGGACAAAATTTTGTATAAATGTGCATAAAAAGAATTATTTTTTAGTAATCATTATGAAATTTACAAGAATTATTTAAAATAGAGATAGTCAACTGGGAAAAAAATTTTGTATGCATAGGAGCCTCGCCACCCCCCGTGGGGGGGAAGTCCCCCCTCGAGGGGAGTAAGTTTTCAAGATGGGTATCTTTCGAAAGGTCTCGTCAATACCTTTAAAACGAATGGTTGAACTATAAATATGTGATAATTTGAAACAAAGTTATCGATTTTTTTTACTTTTAACGAAAAAAAAACTTTTTTTTTTTTTTTTTTTTTTTTTAACGAAATTTAACCAGACTTGGTATTTAGTTGGCCCTGACATAAACTGAGGCTGATTAGATTTGGGGATCAATCGCTCAACAGGTGGCGCTGTGATCGTATTTTTTCTAAATTTTTAACATGGCAGTATAGGAAAAAATTTCGTATAAATTTACATAATGAGAGTTATTCTTAACCTGTGATTGTAAAATTAATATGAATTATTGATAATAGTAGTAGTTAATTAGGGAAAAAATTTGGGGCATCGCTTCCCCCCTCCAGGGGGTGTGTGTGTAAATTTTCAAGATCGGTATCTTTCGAAAGGTCTCGTCAATACCTTTAAAACGAATGGTTGAACTATAAATATGTGGTAATTTAAAACAAAGTTATCGATTTTTTTTACTTTTAAACGGAAAAAAAAATGAAAAAATCGTTTTTTTTTTTTTTTTTTTTTTTATATTGTTACTGCGTGAATTTGTATAGGAAAATATAGAAGAAAGTCTTGTGGTGGCCACAACATACTAGTTTCTTGTAGGATACTTCTAACAATAGATTTGTTATCAAATATATTATATTGCTATTAAATTTATATATAACAATTTTTTATTAAAAAAAAGAAATGCCATACAAAGTTAAGGGTAGAGAAAATAAAGGAAACTATAGGACCACATAAACCCTGTGCTATTTCAGTACTAAATTAGGATTTATCAAATATATATATAATTTATTTTAAAGATCTGTCTTTTTTTTTTTTTTATTTTTTATTTTTTTTTTTTTACCCTTTTACAGTTGCGTCAATTCAATCCTTGATACATCATATATCTTTCTTGTATATTTTCCTATACAAATTCACTCTGTAAAAAAATTTATTAAAATTAATATTTAAAAAAATTATATTTCATGATAATGCAGACGATTTCTATATTACAGAAGAAGAATAACACTAAATATCCAAAAAAGTCAATTTTATCCTCAATGTTATTATTATTATTCTGTTAAAAATGAAAAAATCAATAACTTTATTTTAAATTATCGCAGATCGATGGTTGAACCATTCGTTTTAAAGGTATTGACGAGCTCTTTTGAAAGAGAGCCATCTTGAAAATTTACTCCCCTCGAGGGAGGGACTTGGCCCCCAAGGGTGGAGGCGAGGCTCCTACATACATTCTTTTTTTCCAGTTGAATTATTGCAAATAATTGTCATATTACAAATAATTATTTTAAATTTCATAATGATTATTAAAAAATAATTTTTTTATGCACATTTATACAAAATTTTGTTCTATACCACCGGGTTTAAAATTTACAAAAATCGGGATGGCAACGCAACCTGAAAGACAATTTTTACCAAAAGTTGATAGGCACTAATTTATGTCAAGGTGCAACTGCATACCACTTTGTATGAAATTCTGTGCAGTAGTTCCTGAGATATAGTTGCCACAAAATTTTGTCACACACACACACACACACACAGACATACATTTTCTAAAAATGGTCAAATCGTGTTCTACAGCTCACAAAACGTGTAAATTCATCAAAAACCCGAGGTTGAAAATTTTTACGAATCCAATACTTTCTTCTATTGAATATAAAAGAAAGTAAAGCTGCATTTTTATAATGGTTATCTCACATATCAAGTTTTGTACAGTTATATGACATATTAGTTGAGATATAGCCCTCCCGTTATCGATGAAATTTGCAGTATAGCAGCGCCACCTATTGACCGACAAGCATTCGAACTGAATCAGCATAATATGTCTCATAATCACCTTCTCACATATTAAGTTTTGTTTGATGATACGCAGTAGAACCTGAGATACAGTTTTCCTTGTAATTGTGGAAATCGCTGTGTAGCAGAGCCACCTGTTGAGAAATTTACACCAGAAGTTGACAAGCGCTAATATATGTTAAAGCACACCAACATACAAATTTATATGCAATTCTGTGCAGTAGTTCCTTAGATATTGTCTTTCTTTAAATTGCGGAAATCGCTGTATAGCAACGCCACTTGTCGGCTGATAGGCATTCAAACTGAATCAGCGAAATATCTCACATTGGTCTTCTCACATATCAATTTGTATTGGATTATACGCAATGAAACCTGAGATATAGCCACCCTGAAAATACAGAAATCGCTGTATAACAGCGCCACCTGTCGAGCGTTTGACACCAAATATTGATAGGCACTAATTTAGATCAAGGTGCATCTACAGATGAATTTAAATGCAAGTCTGAACAGCAGTTCCAAAGATACAGCTGCCACAAAATTTTTGCCACACCCACACAGACGGACAGACAGACGTTTTCTAAAAATGGTCAAATCATGGTTTAGACCTCTCAAAACTTGTAAATCCGTCGAAAACTGGAAGTCAAAAATTTTTACGAATCCAATACTTTTTTCTATTGAATATAGAAAAAAGTGAAAAAAAAAAAAAAAAAAAAAAAACTTAAAATGTAATTACTGATTGAATTGAGTTAAAAATTAAAAAATCTAAAAAAATTGTTTAATAACAATGTTTAAACATTTATGTGAGTTGTGAACTTCTAGATTGCAAAAATGTACTTCAAATTCAGTGTTCGTTGTTTAATGCTTATATTCTGAAAAAAAAAAAAAAAAAAAAAAAAAAAAAGAAATGTATCGTTATTTATTGCTTTTGTTCGACGTGAATGTTTATAATACTTTGGGACATCTGGTTTCCTACAATCACTTTCAGTTCACACGATCAGTAATTTATCTTTCTACAGTTGCAATTTTCGCGCTTTCTTATTGTTTATTTGCTCTAGATAAGACGTTAAAGAATATTATTATTCTGCCTTTAAGGAATCCGTTTCCTAAAGGTGTTTATTTTACATTACTTACTTTCTTCTGTATTCAATTGAAGAAAGTATTGGAATCGTAAAAATTTTCTTAACATTTTTTGATGGATTTACACGTTTTGCGGATTCCAGAACACAATTTGACTAGATATTTTTAGAAAGTATGTGTCTGTCTGTGTGTGTGCGTGAAAAAAAATAATGTTGTGGCAACTGTATCTCAGTGCAGATAACTGCATATAAATTTATATGCTGATGCACCTTGACCTAAATTAGTGCCTATCAACTTTTGGTGTCAATTTCTCAACAAATGGCGCTGCTGGACCGCGATTTTCACAATTTCAGGAAAGGCTATGTCTCAGGAACTACTACACGATTTTACATATACATTTAGATGCAGATACACTTGATAAACTTTGACATAAGTTAGTGCCTACTAAATTTTGTGTCAATTGCTAAACAGGTGGTGCTGTTATACGTCGACTTTCGCATTTTCAAGGAAGGTTCTGGGTTCTCAGGTTCTGCTGTGTATAATCAAACAAAACTTGACATGCATCAGTGTAGCCATTATATGACATTACGCTGATTCAGTTTGGATGCATATCAGCCTATAAGTGGCGCTACTATACTGCAATTTTCCCTGAGAACGGAATGTGGCTACATCATAACATCTAAGGCATATAACGGTACGAAACCCAATGTATGACGTAACCATTATGAAGACGCATTTTTTAAGACTTTATTTATAGAGAATTAAACTGTCTTTCTCTTCTTATATTTAGTGTTAGTTTTTTATAAAATGAAAATCATTCATTATGGTAGATAATTTAAATAAATAATATTTTTAAGAAAATATTTCTTCTGAGCGAATTCCTATGGGGAAATATAGAAGAAATTTTGAGGTGGTCACAGCATACTAGCTTTAAATGAAATCACAACAAGTATTTCTTCTGCATTTGCTGTATATACAAGTATAAATGGAGAAAAATAACGAGGATTGAATTTCATTAAAAGTAGAGGTATATCTATCTATCTATATATATAAGCTAGTATGTTGTGCTCACCACAAGACATTCTTCTATATTTTTTAATACAGATTCGCTCAGTACAGATAATTTATTAAAGCTATTATTTATTAAAATTCCCTACCATAGTGAATGCAGACGATTTTCATCTTAGAGAAAAAATACACTAAAAATACAAAGAAAGACAGTTTTATTCTCTATAAATAATATATTAAAAAATGCGTTTTGACAATGGTTATTGCACTTATCAAATTTTGTACAGTTATACACCAGAGAAGTTGAAATATAGCTTTTCCTTTCTCGGGGAAAATTGCAGTACAGCAGCGCCACCTATTGGCCGATATGCATCCAAATTAAATTAGCATAATGTCTGATGATAATGGTCTTTTCATATATATATATATATATTTATTTAATTA
Source organism: Salticus scenicus (assembly GCA_963930645.1). Lineage (NCBI taxonomy): Eukaryota > Metazoa > Arthropoda > Arachnida > Araneae > Salticidae > Salticus > Salticus scenicus. The sequence goes on from OZ005659.1 coordinate 245,011,909, forward strand.
CACACAATAGAACCTGAGATATATCTTTCCCTTAAAATATGGAAATCGTTGTATAAAACCGCCACCTATTGAATTATTGGTACCAAAAGTGGATAAACAGTAATTTATATCATGGTACATTCACATATAAATTTATGTGCAATTTCGTGTAGTAGTTCCTGAGACATAGAATTGAGGAAATCAGTGTATAGCAGCGCTACATTTTGAGAAATTGACAAGTTGACAGGGACTAGGTTATGTCAAGGTGGATCTACAAATGTATATGCAATTCTCTGCAGTAGTTCCTGAGATATGGCAATCCCTTAAATTGCGGAAATCACTGTATAGAAGCTATCTGTCGAGCGATGGGCACCAAAAGTTGACAGGCACTAATTTATGTCACGATGCATTTATTTATACATTTATATGCAATTATGTGCAGTAGTTCCAGAGATACAGTCACCACAAAATTTTTGTCACTCACATACAGAGACACAGACTAATATTTTCTAGAAAAAGTCAAATCGTGATTTGGACTCTTAAAACGTGCAAATTCATCAAAAACCGGAAGTTACAAATTTTTACGAATCTTATACTTTCTTTTATTGAATATAGAAGAAAGCAAAAAAAAAATCTTGTAAATTGCGAAATCTTTTCAATTTCCAGAATGTAAATACGAGGTTATACTGTATTTGAATTTATTAATTTATATATTAACAACAGTCGAGAAAGATTTATAATACTTTTCTAATTTTCATACAATTTCTACAAAAGATACATATTAGTTTCGTTGAAGAAAAGAAAACAGATCCAGATACAAATACGGATCTATTTTTCTGGCGGATATCCGCGGGTACGAATAGGAAGCTCCGATACATGTCTAGTATATGCAGAATGTTTAAATTAGTTACAGAGTTATAAACATGCCTATAAATTTATGTTTATAATTGTAAAAAATATTTGGAAATGTGCTCTCAAGTCGACCCGACTTGCTAAACACCAAACCCGACCCGAACCCGAACCCAACCCGCAAGAAAAAAAATTCAGTCAACCCGATCCGAACCCGACCCTCACGAAAAAAATATCAGTCAACCCGACCCGCGGGTCGGGTCGGGTTCGGGTAAAATCGGGTTACCCTACTCGATGCAGGACTCTAATCCAACTAGCAGAATCATGTTTTCTTCGAAGGAACAAACGAACGTCCTTTCTCTCTTTTGATATTTCTGTGTTTGATGGCGCGCGGCGCCTACACTGAGTGATGCCAGATGGTCGAAAATTATTTCTCCAAACAGGTCTTCAAATTTTCCCAAATCAGGGTTGTTTTTTTTTTTTTTTCGAAAAAAACCCCAGCTTGATTTCTACTAAAAAGGGGGGGGGGAAATCAAGCAGATTTATCTATGATTTAAGCTGAGATTTTTCCGCAAATGAAGGCAATTTTTGAAAAAAAATCCCCAAATAACAATAAAGTTATTGAAAGTCTCTAGTCGTAGGGATAAATCATTACATTGCCATCAATGGCAGAAAGTTGAAGAACTCCCCAAATTTGTCTCCAAAAATTTTAGACTTCCCCAAAAATGTTTCCACAAACATTTGGTCCCCAAAATTGTCCTCAGAAGCCTCGAAAATCTCCAAAATGGGGACAAAATCCCCAATCTGGCATCACTGCCTACACTGTAAAAAATATCAGTATTTTACAACAAAAGGTGCTGGCACCGCGGCTGCCAACACATTTGCTGTAAAATTTACAAGCGGCTGCTTTTTATGGTGCTGTAAAATTTACTGCACTTTGCTGTGAATTTTACAAGATGTTGTTTTTAGTAGTGCTGTAAAATTTACTGCACTTTGCTGTGAATTTTACAAGATGCTGTTTTAAAAAGTGTTGTAAAATTAACTACACTTTGCTGTAAATTTTACAACACTTTTTAAAACAGCATCTTGTAAAATTCACAGCAAAGTGCTGTTAATTTTACAGCACCACTAAAAACAGCATCTTGTAAAATTTACAGCAAAGTGCAGTAAATTTTACAGCACCATAAAAAACAGCAGCTTGTAAATTTTACAGCAACTGTGCTGGCAGCCGCGGTGCCAGCACCTTTTGTTGTAAAATACTGAAATTTTTTTTTACAGTGTAAATTGCAACTATCCGTCCATGGAATTACCCTTTTACATACGATTAAGCAACTGAAATTTGCCAAGATGCTACCAACATAAAATCAATTTCATACAACTATTTCGACAAAGGAATCTTCGTTTTATTAAACCGTTGATATGTGCATACCTGTCAACATCCTAATTAATGTACCATAAAATTGTTAGTACCGTCCCTTTTTCTACATAATTTAATACTAATTTTCTTTAAATGTAATTGCTATAAAATAAGAAGGGAAAAAAAAAAAAGACTTGTGTTGA
>OZ005659.1:245014496-245063496 GCA_963930645.1 Salticus scenicus
ATAGATTAGCCATTTTGAGTCTAAAATACATCATAGATATTCATTATTGTAATACATAATACATCATTCAAAAGATATTTTAAAAGTATTTTTATTGCAGGCTATTAAAATGATATAAGTCGTTCAAATTCTGTACGAAACTTTCGGAGAAAACTACGGAAAACCAGAAAATTTTTATTCTTTTATATTTTACAGAGTTTCAAATTCAGCTCACATTTCGTACTAATAATTTTTGACGGTATATAGCCCAGAATCAAGCAAGTTTTGGAGAAAACCACAGATAAGTCGGACACAAATCTTTTTTAAAAATGTTATACGGCACCGCAGGCGCCACTAGGCGGGACTTAGCTAAAGTCAGAAATTTGAAAGATCATAACATGGTGAGCGAACAGGCTGTTTCAGATATGAAAAACGGAAGAGGGCGCCGAAGGCGCTACCGCACGGGAATTTACCGCACGGGCGCTCTCAATAAGCTATTTTCACGATATATCGATAAGCTGTTATTAGACCTGAAACGGGAAAAAGAAACCGCAGGCGCCATCGAGCGGGAGTTTCGTAAAGTCGGATTTTTCAGGGATCGCGAACCAGCTGGTCGCCGAAGGTGGCTAGTAAGGAATAAAGTTTGTTTTTCTGCACATAGACTATTCATATGTATTTATTAGATAATTTCTTTTTTCAATATCACAAATATGATAATTTTTTTTTTTTTTTTTTTTTTTTTAATTTTTAAATAGATTTTTAAAATAAATCTAAAGATCCCCTCCTCCCTATTAATTGCCAAAACGTCAGTGGAGGCCCTCTGTTGAGACTCAAAACGGTTTTGGGCTGTGTCTGTCTGTCTGTCTGTCGCGCGATAGCGGCCGCAAAAATAGCGCTATTGACTTGAAATTTGGTACACATGTTCATGAGCCTCACGAAATCAGCTGTATAGTTTTTAGTATGTATTCCATTTGTAGTTCGTATACAGGGACACGCTAAAGTTTTTCTTATCATTACGACCTATGGGAGAAATTTGTATGTAACGCGATAGCGGCCGCAAACATAGAGCTATTGACTTGAAATTTGGTACACATGTTCATGAGCCCCACGAAATCAGCTGTATGGTTTTTGGTATGTATTCCATTTGCAGTTCGTATACAGGGGCACGCCAAAGTTTTTCTTATCATTACGGCCTATGGGAGGAATTTGTATGTATCGCGGTAGTGGCCGGAAAAATAGTGCTATTGACTTGAAATTTGGTACATATGTTCATGAGCCCTACGAAATCAGCTGTATAGTTTTTGGTATGTATTCCATTTGTAGTTCGTATACAGGGACACGCCAAAGTTTTTCTTATCATTACGGCCTAAGGGAGGAATTTGTATGTATTGCGATAGCAGCCACAAAAATCACGCTATTAACTTGGAATTTGGTACACATACTCATGAGCCCAACGGAATTAGCTGTATGGTTTTAGGTGTGTATTCCATTTGTAGTTCGTGTACAGGGACACGCCAAAGTCATTCTATCATTACGGCCTATGGGAAGAATCTGTATGTACCGCGATAGCCACCGCAAAAATCAAGCTATTGACTTCCAATTTTTGCCGAAACGTTAGTGGAGGGCCTCTGTTGAGACTCAAAAGGATTTTGTGTTCCGTCTGTCCGTCTGTCTGTTGTGCAACAGCGGTCGCAAATATCACGCTATTGACTTGAAATTTGGTACACATGTTCATGATCCCCACAAAATTAGCTGTATAGTTTTTGGTATGTATTCCATTTGTAGTTCGTATACAGGGACACGCCAAAATTTTTCTTATCATTACGACCTAAGGGAGGAATTTGTATGTAACGTGATAGACGCCACAAAAATTACGCTATTGACTTGCAATTTGGTACACATATTCATGAGCCCAACGGAATTAGCTGTATAGTTTTAGGTGTGTATTCCATTTGTAGTTCGTGTACAGGGACACGCCAAAGTTTTTCCATCATTACGGCCTATGGGAGGAATCTGTATGTACCGCGATAGTCACCGCAAAAATAGTGCTATTGACTTGAAATTTGGTACATATGTTCATGAGCCCTACGAAATCAGCTGTATAGTTTTTGGTATGTATTCCATTTGTAGTTCGTATACAGGGACACGCCAAAGTTTTTCTTATCATTACGGCCTAAGGGAGGAATTTGTATGTATTGCGATAGCAGCCACAAAAATCACGCTATTAACTTGGAATTTGGTACACATACTCATGAGCCCAACGGAATTAGCTGTATAGTTTTAGGTGTGTATTCCATTTGTAGTTCGTGTACAGGGACACGCCAAAGTCATTCTATCATTACGGCCTATGGGAAGAATCTGTATGTACCGCGATAGCCACCGCAAAAATCAAGCTATTGACTTCCAATTTTTGCCGAAACGTTAGTGGAGGGCCTCTGTTGAGACTCAAAAGGATTTTGTGTTCCGTCTGTCCGTCTGTCTGTTGTGCAACAGCGGCCGCAAATATCACGCTATTGACTTGAAATTTGGTACACATGTTCATGATCCCCACAAAATTAGCTGTATAGTTTTTGGTATGTATTCCATTTGTAGTTCGTATACAGGGACACGCCAAAATTTTTCTTATCATTACGACCTAAGGGAGGAATTTGTATGTAACGCGATAGACGCCACAAAAATTACGCTATTGACTTGCAATTTGGTACACATATTCATGAGCCCAACGGAATTAGCTGTATAGTTTTAGGTGTGTATTCCATTTGTAGTTCGTGTACAGGGACACGCCAAAGTTTTTCCATCATTACGGCCTGTGGGAAGAATCTGTTTGTACCGCGATAGCCACCGAAAAATCAAGCTATTGACTTCCAATTTTAGCCGAAGCGTCAGCGGAGGCCCTCTGTTGAGACTCAAAAGGATTTCGTGTTCCGTCTGTCCGTCTGTCTGTCTGTCTGTCGTGCGATAGCGGCCGCAAATATCACGCTATTGACTTGAAATTTCGTACACATGTTCATGATCCCCACGAAATTAGCTGTATTGTTTTGGCTGCGCATTCCATTTGTAGTTCGTATACAGGGACACGCCAAAGTTTTTTTTATCATTAAGGCCTATGGGAAGAATTTGTATGTACCGCAATAGCGGCCGCAAAATTTCTCCGATAGACTTGCAAATTGACACATATATTCAGGCTCGGTATAGAAATAGCTTTTTTTTTTTCAGGTCTATACTTTTTATGGCTTGTATACAGGGACACGCCAAAATACTTCACATTATGGCGTATGAGGTGAATTGCGTTTAAACGCATTTTAACATCATTACTTTGCAATCAAGAAATTAAAATAGTGGATCTGCAGATCAGGAGCCTCAACATCCTATTTACATCAGACATTATTCAATAGGTCATTTTTATACATTCCTTATTATATAATCGTATATATTGTTTCAATCGACTTGTTACCATAATCAGATACATTCCTGAGGGGGGCTGCCGCCCCCCTCAAACCCCCGCTGTATCTCTATTTCTATATCTTATAGAGTGTTACGGAATTGTAAATAATTGCATTTATTTTTGTATAAATTCTTTCAAAGAGGTTCAGTAAAGTTAATAAAATGCTAACTTTGTGCATTTCTCGTCGTTTTAGTGTTAAAATAGCCTAATTTACTCTTAAAAACACTTAAAAAAGCTCCAATAAGTGAAGGAATGGATTTCGCGCCAAATTTGGTGATTGTTTCCAGCTTTGGCGATTTTTTTGGCGACCTTGGCGAGAAAATCCTTATTAGCGATATATCAAATATGGAAGCTCTAATCTCATTATGAGATACGAGAATTTTCCAGAACAGTCTGTGTTCGATAGAAAAGTATAAAAGGAGCATTTTTTCGCCAAGGCGGTCAGTCTCAGATCTGTGTCAGTTTCGTCAAATGCTTGCTTTGCTTGGAGCCACTTTAGATGAGACTTTCTTTATGCGTTATAGCTAAACAGTTTGTACTGTTGTTTTGCTGTCAACGGCTGTTGTTTAAGCTGTGTTTACTGGTTGAATTAAAGCTGATACTTGGTTTATAGACCTGTATTTTTCTGGAACTTTCTGTGAATACATCACTGAATTTTTCCAAGTTTCGCCTTTCATTTTCGGACAACTTACGAACCCCCATGTACGCAACAATATGTATTCTTAATAAACGACAGTCTTGTATTATTTCCCTGAAATTCATAAATACCAAATTTCACACAAAAAAAAATTACATAGCATATCGGAAATATTTTGCGCAACCTTTAAACTAATTTCCAATTCTATGCCCACAATTATCAACAGGAAAACATGCTTTTAAAATTCTAATAAAATTTCATTATATTTGATGGGGAGTAACCATGTTAAAATAAACTTTTAAGAAATATCGACTATAGACCGTAATAGTACGAAATTATTTTATGTATCCCGGAAAAGTAGCCACAGTCATTATAAACGCCAATAATAAGAATAAACCTAATTAATTATAACTCATTAATTTTTCAAACTAATTTCACATCATTTGGATGATTACAGTACATACTCGGAATTATTTTGTGTGGTCCCATAAATTATTTAGTCTATACATAACCTTTTTTAAGAGTAAACATAATTTGAAGCATCTTTATAATGTATGTTAATTTTATTAAGTTCAATTTAGCATAAACGCATTAAGGTGCGCGCTTAAATAAAAGTTTGTCCATAGGCTCTAATGTTACGAAATTCTTTCTTGTGTCTCTGTAAAAAAAACCATAACATCGTATACACTAGTAAAAATTATTCAGCTTATTTTGCGTTTAAAATTAATAATTGTTCCAAATTTAACATCGTTCTGACAATGTCAGAACACTTTTGTAAGGTCCTGTACATTAATTAGAAAGCTTAAGAGCACATATTTTCTTCAAACAACATGAGTTTAAGCATCTTTACTCACGTACGCTAGTTTCATTTTCTTCATTGCAAAGTAATGATATTAAAATGCGTTTAAAAGAAATTCACCCCATTCGCCGTAATGTTAAGAATTTTGGCGTGTCCCTATACACAGTTTATAAACAATATAGCAATAAAAATTATACAGCTACTTATTTGCAAAACTGGAACGTGTGCGCCAATTTGCAAGTCAATCGAAGGACTTTTGCGGCCGCTATTGCGGTGCATACAAATTCTTCCCATAGCCCGTAATGATAGAAAAACTTTGGCGTGTCCCTGTACACGAACTACAAAAGTAATACACACCCAAAACTATACAGCTAATTTCGTGGGGATCATGGACATGTGTACCAAATTTCAAGTCAATAGCGTGATATCTGCGGCCGCTATCGCACGGCAGACAGACAGACAGACGGACAGACGGAACACAAAATCCTTTTGAGTCTCAACAGAGGACCTCCACTGACGTTTCGGCAAAAATTGGAAGTACATAGCTTGAATTTTCCGGTGGCTATCGCGGTACATACAGTTTCTTCCCATTGGCCGTAATGATAATTAACAATTTGGCGTGTCCCTGTACACGAAATACAAATGGAATACACACCTAAAACTATACAGCTAATTCCGTTGGGCAATTGAATATGTGTACCAAATTGCAAGTCAATAGCGTGATTTTTGTGGCCGCTATCGCGATACATACAAATTCCTCTCTTAGGCCGTAATGATAAGAAAAACTTTGGCGTGTCCCTATATACGAATTACAAATGGAATACATACCAAAAGCTATACAACTGATTTCGTGGGGCTCATGAACATGTGTACCAAATTTCAAGTCAATAGCTCTATTTTTGCGGCCGCTACCGCGATACATACAAATTCCTCCCATAGGCCGTAATGATAAGAGAAACTTTTGCGTGTCCCTGTATACGAACTACAAATGGAATACATACCAAAAACTATGCAGCTGATTTAGTTGGGCTCATAAATATGTGTACCAAATTTCAAGTCAATAGCTCTATTTTTGCGGCCACTATCGTGATACATACAAATTCCTCCCTAAGGCCGTAATGATAAGAAAAACTTTGGCGTGTCGCTGTATACGAACAACAAATGGAATACATACCAAAAACTATACAGCTGATTTCGTGGGGCTCATGAACATGTGTACAAAATTTCAAGTCAATAGCTCTATTTTTGCGGCCGCTATCGCGCGACAGACAGACAGACAGACAGACAGACACACAGACACAGCCCAAAACCGTTTTGAGTCTCAACAGAGGGCCTCCACTGACGTTTCGGCAACTAGTGGATCTGCAGATCAGGAGTCTCAACGTCCTATTTACATCAGACATTATTCAAAAGGTCAATTTTATATATTCCTCATTATATAATCGTATATATTGATTCGATCGACTTGGTACCATAATCAGATACATTCCTGAGGGGGGCTGCCGCCCCCTCAACCCCCCGCTATATCTCTATTTGTATATCTTATAGAGTGTTACGGAATTGTAAATAATTGTATTTATTTTTGTATAAATTCTTTCAAAGAGGTTTAGTAAAGGACTAACGAGATGCTAAAGAGGATTAAAGTAAAGTGCTAAAGAGGTTTAATAAAATGCTAACTTTGAGCATTTCTAGTCGTTTTAGCGTTACAATAGCCTAATATTCCCTTAAAAACGCTCCAATAAGGGAAGAAATGGATTTGGCGCCAAATTTGGCGATTGTTTCCCTCCTTGGCGATTTTTTTTAGGACCTTGTCGAGAAAATACTTATTAGGGATATACCAAATATGGAAGCTCTAATCTCATTATGAGATACGAGAATTTTCCAGAACAGTCTGTGTTCCATAGAAAAGTATAAAAGGAGCATTTTTTCGCCAAAGCGGTCAGTCTCAGATCTGTGTCAGTTTCGTCAAATGCTTGCTTTGCTTTGAGCCACTTTAGATGAGACTTTCTTTATGTGTTATTCCTAAACAGTTTGTACTGTTGTTTTGCTGTTAACGGCTGTTGTTTAAGCTGTGTTTACTGGTTGAATTGAAGCTGATACTTGGTTTATAGACCTGTATTTTTCTGGAACTTTCTGTGAATACATCACTGAATTTTTCCAAGTTTCGCCTTTCATTTTCGGACAACTTACGAACCCCCAAGTACGCAACAATATGTATTCTTATTAAACGACGGTCTTGTACTATTTCCCTGAAATTCATAAATGCCAAATTTTATACAAAAATATTACATAGCATATCGGAAATATTTTGTGTAACCTTTAAACTAATTTCAAATTCTATGCCCACAATTATCAACAGAAAAACATGCTTTTTAAATTCTAATAAAATTTCATTATATTAGATGGGGTGTAACCATGTTAAAATAAACTTTTAAGAAATGTCGACTATAGACCGTAATAGTACGAAATTATTTTATATATCCCGGAAAAGTAGCCACAGTCATTATAAACGCCAATAATAAGGAGAAACCTAATTAATTATAACTCATTAATTTTTTTAACTAATTTGACATCATTTGGATGATTACAGTACATACTCGGGATTATTTTGTGTGATCCCATAAATTATTTAGTCTATACATAACCTTTTTTAAGAGTAAACATAATTTTAAGCATCTTTATAATGTATGTTAATTTTATTAAGTTTAGCATAAAAGCATTAAGGTGCGCGCTTAAATAAAAGTTTGTCCATAGGCTCTAATGTTACGAAATTCTATCTTGTGTCACCCTATACGCCGTAATGTTAAGAATTTTGGCGTGTCCCTATACACAGTTTATGTGCAATATAGCAATAAAAATTATACAGCTACTTATATGCAAAACTGGAACGTGTGCGCCAATTTGCAAGTCAATCGAAGGACTTTTGCGGCCGCTCTTGCGGTACATACAAATTCTTCCCATAGCCCGTAATGATAGAAAAACTTTGGCGTGTCCCTGTACACGAACTACAAATGGAGTACACACCCAAAACAATACAGCTATTTTCGTGGGGTTCATGGACATGTGTAATAAATTTCAAGTCAATAGCGTGATATTTGCGGCCGATATCGCACGGCAGACAGACAGGAAGACGGACAGATGGAACACAAAATCCTTTTAAGTCTCAACAGAGGGCTTTCACTGACGTTTCGGCAAAAATTGGAAGTCAATAGCTTGATTTTTGGGGCCGATATCGCACGGCAGACAGACAGGCAGACGGACAGATGGAACACAAAATCCTTTTAAGTCTCAACAGAAGGCTTCCACTGACGTTTCGGCAAAAATTGGAAGTCAATAGCTTGATTTTTCCGGTGGCTATCGCGGTACATACAGATTCTTCCCATAGGCCGTAATGACAGAAAAACTGTGCCGTGTCCCTGTGCACCAACTACAAATGGAATACACACCTAAAACTATACAGCTAATTCCGTTGGGCTCATGAATATGCGTACGAATTTGCAAGTCAACAGCGTGATTTTTGAGGCTGCTATCGCGATACATACAAATTCCTCTCTTAGACCGTAATGATAAGAAAAACTTTGGCGTGTCCCTGTATACGAACTACAAATGGAATACATACCAAAAACTATACAACTGATTTCGTTGGGCTCATGAACATGTGTACCAAATTTCAAGTCAATAGCGCTATTTTTGCGGCCGCTATCGCGCGACAGACAGACAGACAGATAGATAGACAGACAGACACACAGACACAGCCCAAAACCGTTTTGAGTCTCAACAGAGGGCCTCCACTGACGTTTCGGCAACTAGCGTACGTGAGTAAGATGTTTAAACTTATGTTGTTTGAAGAAAATATGTGCTCTTAAGCTTTCTAATTAACGTACAGGACCTTACAAAAGTGTTTTGCCATTGTCATCCAAACGATGTTAAATTTGGAACAATTATTAATTTTAAACGCAAAGTAAGCTGAATAGTTTTTACTGGTGTATACAATGTTTATGGTTTGTTTACAGAGACACGCAAAAGAATTTCGTAGCATTAGAGCCTATGAACAAACTTTTATTTAAGTGCGCACTTTAATGCGTTTATACTGAATTGAACTTAATAAAATTAACATACATTATAAAAATGCTTAAAATTAAGTTTACTTTAAAAAAAGTTTATGTATAGAATAAATAATTTATGGGACCACACAAAATAATTCCGAGTATGTACTGTAATCATCCAAATGATGTCAAATTAGTTTGAAAAATTAATGAGTTATAATTAATTAGGTTTATTCTTATTATTGGCGTTTATAATGACTGTGGCTACTTTTCCGGGATACATAAAATAATTTCGCACTATTACGGTCTATAGTCGATATTTCTTAAATGTTTATTTTAACATGGTTACACTCCATCAAATATAATGAAATTTTGTTAGAATTTTAAAAGCATGTTTTCTTGTTGATAATTGTGTGCATAGAATTGGAAATTGATTTAAAGGTTACGCAAAATATTTCCGATATGCTATGTAATTTTTTTCTATGAAATTTGGTAGTTGTGAAATTCGGTATTTATGAATTTCAGGGAAATAATACAATACCGTCGTTTATAAAGAATACATATTGTTGCGTACTTGGGGTCCGTAAGTTGTCTGAGAATGAAAGGCAAAACTTCATTCAGTGATGTATTCACAGGAAGTTCCAGAAAAATACAGGTCTATAAACCAAGTTTTAGCTTCAATTCAACCAGTAAACACAGCTTAAACAACAGCCGTTAACAGCAAATCAACAGTACAAACTATTTAGCAATAACACATAAAGAAAGTCTCATCTAAAGAGGCTCAAAGCAAAGCAAGCATTTGACGAAACTGACACAGATCTTACACTGACCGCCTTGGCGAAAAAATGCTCCTTTTATACTTTTCTATCGAACACAGACTGTTCTGGAAAATTCTCGTATCTCATAATGAGATTAGAGCTTCCATATTTGGTATATCCCTAATAAGGATTTTCTCGCCAAGGTCGCCAAAAAATCGCCAACGAGGAAAACAGTCGCCAAATTTGGCGCCAAATACATTTCTTCCCTTATTGGACCTTTTTTAAGTGTTTTTGAAGGAAAATTAGGCCATTTTAACGCTAAAACGATTAGAAATGCACAAAGTTAGCATTTAATTAACTTTACTAAACCTCTTTGAAAGAATTGATACAAAAATAAATGCAATTATTTACTATTCCGTAACACTTTATAAGATATGCAAACAGAGACACAGCGAGGGGTTGAGGGGGGCTGCCGCCCCCCTCAGGAATGTATCTGATAATGGTAACAAGTCGATCGAATCAATATATACGATTATATAGTAAGGAATAAATAAAAATGACCTATTGAATAATGTCTGATGTAAATAGGACGTTGAGGCTCCTGATCTGCAGATCCACTAGTTAATAAATTTTTATACTGTGTATATTTACCTAATCTTTATAAATTTAAATTCTTCTAGCGGAATTGAAGTGGAAATAATAATTTTATCTTCGGCATTCTTTTGCGCATTGCAATAAGTTTCAACTGTCCAGGACACAGTTTTAACTGATTATTGCCGAAACGTCAGTGGAGGCCCTCTGTTGAGACTCAAAACGGTTTTGGGCTGTGTCTGTGAGTCTGTCTGTCTATCTGTCTGTCTGTCTGTCTTTCTGTCGCTCGATAGCGGCCGCAAAAATAGCGCTATTGAATTGAAATTTGGTACACATGTTTATGAGCTCCACGAAATCAGCTGTATAGTTCTTGGTATGTATTCCATTTGTAGTTCGTATACAGGGACACGCCAAAGTTTCTCTTATCATTTCGGCCTATGGGAGGAATTTGCATGTATCACGGTAGCGGCCGCAAAAATAGGGTCATTGACTTGAAATTTGGTACACATATTCATGAGCCCAACGGAATTAGCTGTATAGTTTTAGGTGTGTATTCCATTTGTAGTTCGTGTACAGGAACACGCCAAAGTTTTTCTATCATTACGGCCTATGAGAAGAATCTGTATGTACCGCGATAGCCACCGCAAAAATCAAGATATTGACTTCCAATTTTAGCCGAAGCGTCAGCGGAGGCCCTCTGTTGAGACTCAAAAGGATTTCGTGTTCCGTCTGTGCGTCTGTCTGTCTGTCTGTCGTGCGATAGCGGCCGCAAATATCACGCTATTGACTTGAAATTTCGTACACATGTTCATGATCCCCACGAAATTAGCTGTATTGTTTTGGCTGCGCATTCCATTTGTAGTTCGTATACAGGGCCACGCCAAAGTTTTTTTTATCATTAAGGCCTATGGGAAGAATTTGTATGTACCGCAATAGCGGCCGCAAAATTTCTCCGATAGACTTGCAAATTGACACATATATTCAGGCTCGGTATAGAAATAGCTTTTTTTTTTTCAGGTCTATACTTTTTATGGCTTGTATACAGGGACACGCCAAAATACTTCACATTATGGCGTATGAGGTGAATTGCGTTTAAACGCATTTTAACATCATTACTTTGCAATCAAGAAATTAAACTAGTGGATCTGCAGATCAGGAGCCTCAACATCCTATTTACATCAGACATTATTCAATAGGTCATTTTTATACATTCCTTATTATATAATCGTATATATTGTTTCAATCGACTTGTTACCATAATCAGATACATTCCTGAGGGGGGCTGCCGCCCCCCTCAAACCCCCGCTGTATCTCTATTTCTATATCTTATAGAGTGTTACGGAATTGTAAATAATTGCATTTATTTTTGTATAAATTCTTTCAAAGAGGTTCAGTAAAGTTAATAAAATGCTAACTTGGTGCATTTCTCGTCGTTTTAGTGTTAAAATAGCCTAATTTACTCTTAAAAACACTTAAAAAAGCTCCAATAAGTGAAGGAATGGATTTCGCGCCAAATTTGGTGATTGTTTCCAGCTTTGGCGATTTTTTTGGCGACCTTGGCGAGAAAATCCTTATTAGCGATATATCAAATATGGAAGCTCTAATCTCATTATGAGATACGAGAATTTTCCAGAACAGTCTGTGTTCGATAGAAAAGTATAAAAGGAGCATTTTTTCGCCAAGGCGGTCAGTCTCAGATCTGTGTCAGTTTCGTCAAATGCTTGCTTTGCTTGGAGCCACTTTAGATGAGACTTTCTTTATGCGTTATAGCTAAACAGTTTGTACTGTTGTTTTGCTGTCAACGGCTGTTGTTTAAGCTGTGTTTACTGGTTGAATTAAAGCTGATACTTGGTTTATAGACCTGTATTTTTCTGGAACTTTCTGTGAATACATCACTGAATTTTTCCAAGTTTCGCCTTTCATTTTCGGACAACTTACGAACCCCCATGTACGCAACAATATGTATTCTTAATAAACGACAGTCTTGTATTATTTCCCTGAAATTCATAAATACCAAATTTCACACAAAAAAAAATTACATAGCATATCGGAAATATTTTGCGCAACCTTTAAACTAATTTCCAATTCTATGCCCACAATTATCAACAGGAAAACATGCTTTTAAAATTCTAATAAAATTTCATTATATTTGATGGGGAGTAACCATGTTAAAATAAACTTTTAAGAAATATCGACTATAGACCGTAATAGTACGAAATTATTTTATGTATCCCGGAAAAGTAGCCACAGTCATTATAAACGCCAATAATAAGAATAAACCTAATTAATTATAACTCATTAATTTTTCAAACTAATTTCACATCATTTGGATGATTACAGTACATACTCGGAATTATTTTGTGTGGTCCCATAAATTATTTAGTCTATACATAACCTTTTTTAAGAGTAAACATAATTTGAAGCATCTTTATAATGTATGTTAATTTTATTAAGTTCAATTTAGCATAAACGCATTAAGGTGCGCGCTTAAATAAAAGTTTGTCCATAGGCTCTAATGTTACGAAATTCTTTCTTGTGTCTCTGTAAAAAAAACCATAACATCGTATACACTAGTAAAAATTATTCAGCTTATTTTGCGTTTAAAATTAATAATTGTTCCAAATTTAACATCGTTCTGACAATGTCAGAACACTTTTGTAAGGTCCTGTACATTAATTAGAAAGCTTAAGAGCACATATTTTCTTCAAACAACATGAGTTTAAGCATCTTTACTCACGTACGCTAGTTTCATTTTCTTCATTGCAAAGTAATGATATTAAAATGCGTTTAAAAGAAATTCACCCCATTCGCCGTAATGTTAAGAATTTTGGCGTGTCCCTATACACAGTTTATAAACAATATAGCAATAAAAATTATACAGCTACTTATTTGCAAAACTGGAACGTGTGCGCCAATTTGCAAGTCAATCGAAGGACTTTTGCGGCCGCTATTGCGGTGCATACAAATTCTTCCCATAGCCCGTAATGATAGAAAAACTTTGGCGTGTCCCTGTACACGAACTACAAAAGTAATACACACCCAAAACTATACAGCTAATTTCGTGGGGATCATGGACATGTGTACCAAATTTCAAGTCAATAGCGTGATATCTGCGGCCGCTATCGCACGGCAGACAGACAGACAGACGGACAGACGGAACACAAAATCCTTTTGAGTCTCAACAGAGGACCTCCACTGACGTTTCGGCAAAAATTGGAAGTACATAGCTTGAATTTTCCGGTGGCTATCGCGGTACATACAGTTTCTTCCCATTGGCCGTAATGATAATTAACAATTTGGCGTGTCCCTGTACATGAAATACAAATGGAATACACACCTAAAACTATACAGCTAATTCCGTTGGGCAATTGAATATGTGTACCAAATTGCAAGTCAATAGCGTGATTTTTGTGGCCGCTATCGCGATACATACAAATTCCTCTCTTAGGCCGTAATGATAAGAAAAACTTTGGCGTGTCCCTATATACGAATTACAAATGGAATACATACCAAAAGCTATACAACTGATTTCGTGGGGCTCATGAACATGTGTACCAAATTTCAAGTCAATAGCTCTATTTTTGCGGCCGCTACCGCGATACATACAAATTCCTCCCATAGGCCGTAATGATAAGAGAAACTTTTGCGTGTCCCTGTATACGAACTACAAATGGAATACATACCAAAAACTATGCAGCTGATTTAGTTGGGCTCATAAATATGTGTACCAAATTTCAAGTCAATAGCTCTATTTTTGCGGCCACTATCGTGATACATACAAATTCCTCCCTAAGGCCGTAATGATAAGAAAAACTTTGGCGTGTCGCTGTATACGAACTACAAATGGAATACATACCAAAAACTATACAGCTGATTTCGTGGGGCTCATGAACATGTGTACAAAATTTCAAGTCAATAGCTCTATTTTTGCGGCCGCTATCGCGCGACAGACAGACAGACAGACAGACAGACACACAGACACAGCCCAAAACCGTTTTGAGTCTCAACAGAGGGCCTCCACTGACGTTTCGGCAACTAGTGGATCTGCAGATCAGGAGTCTCAACGTCCTATTTACATCAGACATTATTCAAAAGGTAAATTTTATATATTCCTCATTATATAATCGTATATATTGATTCGATCGACTTGGTACCATAATCAGATACATTCCTGAGGGGGGCTGCCGCCCCCTCAACCCCCCGCTATATCTCTATTTGTATATCTTATAGAGTGTTACGGAATTGTAAATAATTGTATTTATTTTTGTATAAATTCTTTCAAAGAGGTTTAGTAAAGGACTAACGAGATGCTAAAGAGGATTAAAGTAAAGTGCTAAAGAGGTTTAATAAAATGCTAACTTTGAGCATTTCTAGTCGTTTTAGCGTTACAATAGCCTAATATTCCCTTAAAAACGCTCCAATAAGGGAAGAAATGGATTTGGCGCCAAATTTGGCGATTGTTTCCCTCCTTGGCGATTTTTTTTAGGACCTTGTCGAGAAAATACTTATTAGGGATATACCAAATATGGAAGCTCTAATCTCATTATGAGATACGAGAATTTTCCAGAACAGTCTGTGTTCCATAGAAAAGTATAAAAGGAGCATTTTTTCGCCAAAGCGGTCAGTCTCAGATCTGTGTCAGTTTCGTCAAATGCTTGCTTTGCTTTGAGTCACTTTAGATGAGACTTTCTTTATGTGTTATTCCTAAACAGTTTGTACTGTTGTTTTGCTGTTAACGGCTGTTATTTAAGCTGTGTTTACTGGTTGAATTGAAGCTGATACTTGGTTTATAGACCTGTATTTTTCTGGAACTTTCTGTGAATACATCACTGAATTTTTCCAAGTTTCGCCTTTCATTTTCGGACAACTTACGAACCCCCAAGTACGCAACAATATGTATTCTTATTAAACGACGGTCTTGTACTATTTCCCTGAAATTCATAAATGCCAAATTTTATACAAAAATATTACATAGCATATCGGAAATATTTTGTGTAACCTTTAAACTAATTTCAAATTCTATGCCCACAATTATCAACAGAAAAACATGCTTTTTAAATTCTAATAAAATTTCATTATATTAGATGGGGTGTAACCATGTTAAAATAAACTTTTAAGAAATGTCGACTATAGACCGTAATAGTACGAAATTATTTTATGTATCCCGGAAAAGTAGCCACAGTCATTATAAACGCCAATAATAAGGAGAAACCTAATTAATTATAACTCATTAATTTTTTAAACTAATTTGACATCATTTGGATGATTACAGTACATACTCGGGATTATTTTGTGTGATCCCATAAATTATTTAGTCTATACATAACCTTTTTTAAGAGTAAACATAATTTTAAGCATCTTTATAATGTATGTTAATTTTATTAAGTTTAGCATAAAAGCATTAAGGTGCGCGCTTAAATAAAAGTTTGTCCATAGGCTCTAATGTTACGAAATTCTATCTTGTGTCACCCTATACGCCGTAATGTTAAGAATTTTGGCGTGTCCCTATACACAGTTTATGTGCAATATAGCAATAAAAATTATACAGCTACTTATATGCAAAACTGGAACGTGTGCGCCAATTTGCAAGTCAATCGAAGGACTTTTGCGGCCGCTCTTGCGGTACATACAAATTCTTCCCATAGCCCGTAATGATAGAAAAACTTTGGCGTGTCCCTGTACACGAACTACAAATGGAGTACACACCCAAAACAATACAGCTATTTTCGTGGGGTTCATGGACATGTGTAATAAATTTCAAGTCAATAGCGTGATATTTGCGGCCGATATCGCACGGCAGACAGACAGGAAGACGGACAGATGGAACACAAAATCCTTTTAAGTCTCAACAGAGGGCTTTCACTGACGTTTCGGCAAAAATTGGAAGTCAATAGCTTGATTTTTGGGGCCGATATCGCACGGCAGACAGACAGGCAGACGGACAGATGGAACACAAAATCCTTTTAAGTCTCAACAGAAGGCTTCCACTGACGTTTCGGCAAAAATTGGAAGTCAATAGCTTGATTTTTCCGGTGGCTATCGCGGTACATACAGATTCTTCCCATAGGCCGTAATGACAGAAAAACTGTGCCGTGTCCCTGTGCACCAACTACAAATGGAATACACACCTAAAACTATACAGCTAATTCCGTTGGGCTCATGAATATGCGTACGAATTTGCAAGTCAACAGCGTGATTTTTGTGGCTGCTATCGCGATACATACAAATTCCTCTCTTAGACCGTAATGATAAGAAAAACTTTGGCGTGTCCCTGTATACGAACTACAAATGGAATACATACCAAAAACTATACAACTGATTTCGTTGGGCTCATGAACATGTGTACCAAATTTCAAGTCAATAGCGCTATTTTTGCGGCCGCTATCGCGCGACAGACAGACAGACAGATAGATAGACAGACAGACACACAGACACAGCCCAAAACCGTTTTGAGTCTCAACAGAGGGCCTCCACTGACGTTTCGGCAACTAGCGTACGTGAGTAAGATGTTTAAACTTATGTTGTTTGAAGAAAATATGTGCTCTTAAGCTTTCTAATTAACGTACAGGACCTTACAAAAGTGTTTTGCCATTGTCATC
Organism: Salticus scenicus; assembly: GCA_963930645.1. Lineage (NCBI taxonomy): Eukaryota > Metazoa > Arthropoda > Arachnida > Araneae > Salticidae > Salticus > Salticus scenicus. The sequence goes on from OZ005659.1 coordinate 245,031,351, forward strand.
CAAACGATGTTAAATTTGGAACAATTATTAATTTTAAACGCAAAGTAAGCTGAATAGTTTTTACTGGTGTATACAATGTTTATGGTTTGTTTACAGAGACACGCAAAAGAATTTCGTAGCATTAGAGCCTATGAACAAACTTTTATTTAAGTGCGCACTTTAATGCGTTTATACTGAATTGAACTTAATAAAATTAACATACATTATAAAAATGCTTAAAATTAAGTTTACTCTTAAAAAAGTTTATGTATAGAATAAATAATTTATGGGACCACACAAAATAATTCCGAGTATGTACTGTAATCATCCAAATGATGTCAAATTAGTTTGAAAAATTAATGAGTTATAATTAATTAGGTTTATTCTTATTATTGGCGTTTATAATGACTGTGGCTACTTTTCCGGGATACATAAAATAATTTCGCACTATTACGGTCTATAGTCGATATTTCTTAAATGTTTATTTTAACATGGTTACACTCCATCAAATATAATGAAATTTTGTTAGAATTTTAAAAGCATGTTTTCTTGTTGATAATTGTGTGCATAGAATTGGAAATTGATTTAAAGGTTACGCAAAATATTTCCGATATGCTATGTAATTTTTTTCTATGAAATTTGGTAGTTGTGAAATTCGGTATTTATGAATTTCAGGGAAATAATACAATACCGTCGTTTATAAAGAATACATATTGTTGCGTACTTGGGGTCCGTAAGTTGTCTGAGAATGAAAGGCAAAACTTCATTCAGTGATGTATTCACAGGAAGTTCCAGAAAAATACAGGTCTATAAACCAAGTTTTAGCTTCAATTCAACCAGTAAACACAGCTTAAACAACAGCCGTTAACAGCAAATCAACAGTACAAACTATTTAGCAATAACACATAAAGAAAGTCTCATCTAAAGAGGCTCAAAGCAAAGCAAGCATTTGACGAAACTGACACAGATCTTACACTGACCGCCTTGGCGAAAAAATGCTCCTTTTATACTTTTCTATCGAACACAGACTGTTCTGGAAAATTCTCGTATCTCATAATGAGATTAGAGCTTCCATATTTGGTATATCCCTAATAAGGATTTTCTCGCCAAGGTCGCCAAAAAATCGCCAACGAGGAAAACAGTCGCCAAATTTGGCGCCAAATACATTTCTTCCCTTATTGGACCTTTTTTAAGTGTTTTTGAAGGAAAATTAGGCCATTTTAACGCTAAAACGATTAGAAATGCACAAAGTTAGCATTTTATTAACTTTACTAAACCTCTTTGAAAGAATTGATACAAAAATAAATGCAATTATTTACTATTCCGTAACACTTTATAAGATATGCAAACAGAGACACAGCGAGGGGTTGAGGGGGGCTGCCGCCCCCCTCAGGAATGTATCTGATAATGGTAACAAGTCGATCGAATCAATATATACGATTATATAGTAAGGAATAAATAAAAATGACCTATTGAATAATGTCTGATGTAAATAGGACGTTGAGGCTCCTGATCTGCAGATCCACTAGTTAATAAATTTTTATACTGTGTATATTTACCTAATCTTTATAAATTTAAATTCTTCTAGCGGAATTGAAGTGGAAATAATAATTTTATCTTCGGCATTCTTTTGCGCATTGCAATAAGTTTCAACTGTCCAGGACACAGTTTTAACTGATTATTGCCGAAACGTCAGTGGAGGCCCTCTGTTGAGACTCAAAACGGTTTTGGGCTGTGTCTGTGAGTCTGTCTGTCTATCTGTCTGTCTGTCTGTCTTTCTGTCGCTCGATAGCGGCCGCAAAAATAGCGCTATTGAATTGAAATTTGGTACACATGTTTATGAGCTCCACGAAATCAGCTGTATAGTTCTTGGTATGTATTCCATTTGTAGTTCGTATACAGGGACACGCCAAAGTTTCTCTATCATTTCGGCCTATGGGAGGAATTTGCATGTATCACGGTAGCGGCCGCAAAAATAGGGTCATTGACTTGAAATTTGGTACACATATTCATGAGCCCAACGGAATTAGCTGTATAGTTTTAGGTGTGTATTCCATTTGTAGTTCGTGTACAGGAACACGCCAAGTTTTTCTATCATTACGGCTATGAGAAGAATCTGTATGTACCGCGATAGCCACCGCAAAAAATCAAGATATTGACTTCCAATTTTAGCCGAAGCGTCAGCGGAGGCCCTCTGTTGAGACTCAAAAGGATTTCGTGTTCCGTCTGTGCGTCTGTCTGTCTGTCTGTCGTGCGATAGCGGCCGCAAATATCACGCTATTGACTTGAAATTTCGTACACATGTTCATGATCCCCACGAAATTAGCTGTATTGTTTGGCTGCGCATTCCATTTGTAGTTCGTATACAGGGACACGCCAAAGTTTTTTTTATCATAAAGGCCTATGGGAAGAATTTGTATGTACCGCAATAGCGGCCGCAAAATTTCTCCGATAGACTTGCAAATTGACACATATATTCAGGCTCGGTATAGAAATAGCTTTTTTTTTCAGGTCTATACTTTTTATGGCTTGTATACAGGGACACGCCAAAATACTTCACATTATGGCGTATGAGGTGAATTGCGTTTAAACGCATTTTAACATCATTACTTTGCAATCAAGAAATTAAACTAGTGGATCTGCAGATCAGGAGCCTCAACATCCTATTTACATCAGACATTATTCAATAGGTCATTTTTATACATTCCTTATTATATAATCGTATATATTGTTTCAATCGACTTGTTACCATAATCAGATACATTCCTGAGGGGGGCTGCCGCCCCCCTCAAACCCCCGCTGTATCTCTATTTCTATATCTTATAGAGTGTTACGGAATTGTAAATAATTGCAATTATTTTTGTATAAATTCTTTCAAAGAGGTTCAGTAAGTAATAAAATGCTAACTTGGTGCATTTCTCGTCGTTTTAGTGTTAAAATAGCCTAATTTACTCTTAAAAACACTTAAAAAAGCTCCAATAAGTGAAGGAATGGATTTCGCGCCAAATTTGGTGATTGTTTCCAGCTTTGGCGATTTTTTGGCGACCTTGGCGAGAAAATCCTTATTAGCGATATATCAAATATGGAAGCTCTAATCTCATTATGAGATACGAGAATTTTCCAGAACAGTCTGTGTTCGATAGAAAAGTATAAAAGGAGCATTTTTTCGCCAAGGCGGTCAGTCTCAGATCTGTGTCAGTTTCGTCAAATGCTTGCTTTGCTTGGAGCCACTTTAGATGAGACTTTCTTTATGCGTTATAGCTAAACAGTTTGTACTGTTGTTTTGCTGTCAACGGCTGTTGTTTAAGCTGTGTTTACTGGTTGAATTAAAGCTGATACTTGGTTATAGACCTGTATTTTTCTGGAACTTTCTGTGAATACATCACTGAATTTTTCCAAGTTTCGCCTTTCATTTTCGGACAACTTACGAACCCCCATGTACGCAACAATATGTATTCTTAATAAACGACAGTCTTGTATTATTTCCCTGAAATCTTAAATACCAAATTTCACACAAAAAAAAATTACATAGCATATCGGAAATATTTTGCGCAAACCTTAAACTAATTTCCAATTCTATGCCCACAATTATCAACAGAAAACATGCTTTTAAAATTCTAATAAAATTTCATTATATTTGATGGGGAGTAACCATGTTAAAATAAACTTTTAAGAAATATCGACTATAGACCGTAATAGTACGAAATTATTTTATGTATCCCGGAAAAGTAGCCACAGTCATTATAAACGCCAATAATGAAGAATAAACCTAATTAATTATAACTCATTAATTTTTCAAACTAATTTCACATCATTTGGATGATTACAGTACATACTCGGAATTATTTTGTGTGGTCCCATAATTATTTAGTCTATACATAACCTTTTTAAGAGTAAACATAATTTGAAGCATCTTTATAATGTATGTTAATTTTATGAAGTTCAATTAGCATAAACGCATTAAGGTGCGCGCTTAAATAAAAGTTTGTCCATAGGCTCTAATGTTACGAAATTCTTTCTTGTGTCTCTGTAAAAAAAAACCATAACATCGTATACACTAGTAAAAATTATTCAGCTTATTTTGCGTTTAAAATTAATAATTGTTCCAAATTTAACATCGTTCTGACAATGTCAGAACACTTTTGTAAGGTCCTGTACATTAATTAGAAAGCTTAAGAGCACATATTTTCTTCAAACAACATGAGTTTAAGCATCTTTACTCACGTACGCTAGTTTCATTTTCTTCATTGCAAGTAATGATATTAAAATGCGTTAAAAGAAATTCACCCCATTCGCCGTACCGTAATGTTAAGAATTTTGGCGTGTCCCTATACACAGTTTATAAACAATATAGCAATAAAAATTATACAGCTACTTATTTGCAAAACTGGAACGTGTGCGCCAATTTGCAAGTCAATCGAAGGACTTTTGCGGCCGCTATTGCGGTGCATACAAATTCTTCCCATAGCCCGTAATGATAGAAAAACTTTGGCGTGTCCCTGTACACGAACTACAAAAGTAATACACACCCAAAACTATACAGCTAATTTCGTGGGGATCATGGACATGTGTACCAAATTTCAAGTCAATAGCGTGATATCTGCGGCCGCTATCGCACGGCAGACAGACAGACAGACGGACAGACGGAACACAAAATCCTTTTGAGTCTCAACAGAGGACCTCCACTGACGTTTCGGCAAAAATTGGAAGTACATAGCTTGAATTTTCCGGTGGCTATCGCGGTACATACAGTTTCTTCCCATTGGCCGTAATGATAATTAACAATTTGGCGTGTCCCTGTACATGAAATACAAATGGAATACACACCTAAAACTATACAGCTAATTCCGTTGGGCAATTGAATATGTGTACCAAATTGCAAGTCAATAGCGTGATTTTTGTGGCCGCTATCGCGATACATACAAATTCCTCTCTTAGGCCGTAATGATAAGAAAAACTTTGGCGTGTCCCTATATACGAATTACAAATGGAATACATACCAAAAGCTATACAACTGATTTCGTGGGGCTCATGAACATGTGTACCAAATTTCAAGTCAATAGCTCTATTTTTGCGGCCGCTACCGCGATACATACAAATTCCTCCCATAGGCCGTAATGATAAGAGAAACTTTTGCGTGTCCCTGTATACGAACTACAAATGGAATACATACCAAAAACTATGCAGCTGATTTAGTTGGGCTCATAAATATGTGTACCAAATTTCAAGTCAATAGCTCTATTTTTGCGGCCACTATCGTGATACATACAAATTCCTCCCTAAGGCCGTAATGATAAGAAAAACTTTGGCGTGTCGCTGTATACGAACTACAAATGGAATACATACCAAAAACTATACAGCTGATTTCGTGGGGCTCATGAACATGTGTACAAAATTTCAAGTCAATAGCTCTATTTTTGCCGCCGCTATCGCGCGACAGACAGACAGACAGACAGACAGACACACAGACACAGCCCAAAACCGTTTTGAGTCTCAACAGAGGGCCTCCACTGACGTTTCGGCAACTAGTGGATCTGCAGATCAGGAGTCTCAACGTCCTATTTACATCAGACATTATTCAAAAGGTAAATTTTATATATTCCTCATTATATAATCGTATATATTGATTCGATCGACTTGGTACCATAATCAGATACATTCCTGAGGGGGGCTGCCGCCCCCTCAACCCCCCGCTATATCTCTATTTGTATATCTTATAGAGTGTTACGGAATTGTAAATAATTGTATTTATTTTTGTATAAATTCTTTCAAAGAGGTTTAGTAAAGGACTAACGAGATGCTAAAGAGGATTAAAGTAAAGTGCTAAAGAGGTTTAATAAAATGCTAACTTTGAGCATTTCTAGTCGTTTTAGCGTTACAATAGCCTAATATTCCCTTAAAAACGCTCCAATAAGGGAAGAAATGGATTTGGCGCCAAATTTGGCGATTGTTTCCCTCCTTGGCGATTTTTTTTAGGACCTTGTCGAGAAAATACTTATTAGGGATATACCAAATATGGAAGCTCTAATCTCATTATGAGATACGAGAATTTTCCAGAACAGTCTGTGTTCCATAGAAAAGTATAAAAGGAGCATTTTTTCGCCAAAGCGGTCAGTCTCAGATCTGTGTCAGTTTCGTCAAATGCTTGCTTTGCTTTGAGTCACTTTAGATGAGACTTTCTTTATGTGTTATTCCTAAACAGTTTGTACTGTTGTTTTGCTGTTAACGGCTGTTATTTAAGCTGTGTTTACTGGTTGAATTGAAGCTGATACTTGGTTTATAGACCTGTATTTTTCTGGAACTTTCTGTGAATACATCACTGAATTTTTCCAAGTTTCGCCTTTCATTTTCGGACAACTTACGAACCCCCAAGTACGCAACAATATGTATTCTTATTAAACGACGGTCTTGTACTATTTCCCTGAAATTCATAAATGCCAAATTTTATACAAAAATATTACATAGCATATCGGAAATATTTTGTGTAACCTTTAAACTAATTTCAAATTCTATGCCCACAATTATCAACAGAAAAACATGCTTTTTAAATTCTAATAAAATTTCATTATATTAGATGGGGTGTAACCATGTTAAAATAAACTTTTAAGAAATGTCGACTATAGACCGTAATAGTACGAAATTATTTTATGTATCCCGGAAAAGTAGCCACAGTCATTATAAACGCCAATAATAAGGAGAAACCTAATTAATTATAACTCATTAATTTTTTAAACTAATTTGACATCATTTGGATGATTACAGTACATACTCGGGATTATTTTGTGTGATCCCATAAATTATTTAGTCTATACATAACCTTTTTTAAGAGTAAACATAATTTTAAGCATCTTTATAATGTATGTTAATTTTATTAAGTTTAGCATAAAAGCATTAAGGTGCGCGCTTAAATAAAAGTTTGTCCATAGGCTCTAATGTTACGAAATTCTATCTTGTGTCACCCTATACGCCGTAATGTTAAGAATTTTGGCGTGTCCCTATACACAGTTTATGTGCAATATAGCAATAAAAATTATACAGCTACTTATATGCAAAACTGGAACGTGTGCGCTAATTTGCAAGTCAATCGAAGGACTTTTGCGGCCGCTCTTGCGGTACATACAAATTCTTCCCATAGCCCGTAATGATAGAAAAACTTTGGCGTGTCCCTGTACACGAACTACAAATGGAGTACACACCCAAAACAATACAGCTATTTTCGTGGGGTTCATGGACATGTGTAATAAATTTCAAGTCAATAGCGTGATATTTGCGGCCGATATCGCACGGCAGACAGACAGGAAGACGGACAGATGGAACACAAAATCCTTTTAAGTCTCAACAGAGGGCTTTCACTGACGTTTCGGCAAAAATTGGAAGTCAATAGCTTGATTTTTGGGGCCGATATCGCACGGCAGACAGACAGGCAGACGGACAGATGGAACACAAAATCCTTTTAAGTCTCAACAGAAGGCTTCCACTGACGTTTCGGCAAAAATTGGAAGTCAATAGCTTGATTTTTCCGGTGGCTATCGCGGTACACACAGATTCTTCCCATAGGCCGTAATGACAGAAAAACTGTGCCGTGTCCCTGTGCACCAACTACAAATGGAATACACACCTAAAACTATACAGCTAATTCCGTTGGGCTCATGAATATGCGTACGAATTTGCAAGTCAACAGCGTGATTTTTGTGGCTGCTATCGCGATACATACAAATTCCTCTCTTAGACCGTAATGATAAAAAAAACTTTGGCGTGTCCCTGTATACGAACTACAAATGGAATACATACCAAAAACTATACAACTGATTTCGTTGGGCTCATGAACATGTGTACCAAATTTCAAGTCAATAGCGCTATTTTTGCGGCCGCTATCGCGCGACAGACAGACAGACAGATAGATAGACAGACAGACACACAGACACAGCCCAAAACCGTTTTGAGTCTCAACAGAGGGCCTCCACTGACGTTTCGGCAACTAGCGTACGTGAGTAAGATGTTTAAACTTATGTTGTTTGAAGAAAATATGTGCTCTTAAGCTTTCTAATTAACGTACAGGACCTTACAAAAGTGTTTTGCCATTGTCATCCAAACGATGTTAAATTTGGAACAATTATTAATTTTAAACGCAAAGTAAGCTGAATAGTTTTTACTGGTGTATACAATGTTTATGGTTTGTTTACAGAGACACGCAAAAGAATTTCGTAGCATTAGAGCCTATGAACAAACTTTTATTTAAGTGCGCACTTTAATGCGTTTATACTGAATTGAACTTAATAAAATTAACATACATTATAAAAATGCTTAAAATTAAGTTTACTCTTAAAAAAGTTTATGTATAGAATAAATAATTTATGGGACCACACAAAATAATTCCGAGTATGTACTGTAATCATCCAAATGATGTCAAATTAGTTTGAAAAATTAATGAGTTATAATTAATTAGGTTTATTCTTATTATTGGCGTTTATAATGACTGTGGCTACTTTTCCGGGATACATAAAATAATTTCGCACTATTACGGTCTATAGTCGATATTTCTTAAATGTTTATTTTAACATGGTTACACTCCATCAAATATAATGAAATTTTGTTAGAATTTTAAAAGCATGTTTTCTTGTTGATAATTGTGTGCATAGAATTGGAAATTGATTTAAAGGTTACGCAAAATATTTCCGATATGCTATGTAATTTTTTTCTATGAAATTTGGTAGTTGTGAAATTCGGTATTTATGAATTTCAGGGAAATAATACAATACCGTCGTTTATAAAGAATACATATTGTTGCGTACTTGGGGTCCGTAAGTTGTCTGAGAATGAAAGGCAAAACTTCATTCAGTGATGTATTCACAGGAAGTTCCAGAAAAATGCAGGTCTATAAACCAAGTTTTAGCTTCAATTCAACCAGTAAACACAGCTTAAACAACAGCCGTTAACAGCAAATCAACAGTACAAACTATTTAGCAATAACACATAAAGAAAGTCTCATCTAAAGAGGCTCAAAGCAAAGCAAGCATTTGACGAAACTGACACAGATCTTACACTGACCGCCTTGGCGAAAAAATGCTCCTTTTATACTTTTCTATCGAACACAGACTGTTCTGGAAAATTCTCGTATCTCATAATGAGATTAGAGCTTCCATATTTGGTATATCCCTAATAAGGATTTTCTCGCCAAGGTCGCCAAAAAATCGCCAACGAGGAAAACAGTCGCCAAATTTGGCGCCAAATACATTTCTTCCCTTATTGGAGCTTTTTTAAGTGTTTTTGAAGGAAAATTAGGCCATTTTAACGCTAAAACGATTAGAAATGCACAAAGTTAGCATTTTATTAACTTTACTAAACCTCTTTGAAAGAATTGATACAAAAATAAATGCAATTATTTACAATTCCGTAACACTTTATAAGATATGCAAACAGAGACACAGCGAGGGGTTGAGGGGGGCTGCCGCCCCCCTCAGGAATGTATCTGATAATGGTAACAAGTCGATCGAATCAATATATACGATTATATAGTAAGGAATAAATAAAAATGACCTATTGAATAATGTCTGATGTAAATAGGACGTTGAGGCTCCTGATCTGCAGATCCACTAGTTAATAAATTTTTATACTGTGTATATTTACCTAATCTTTATAAATTTAAATTCTTCTAGCGGAATTGAAGTGGAAATAATAATTTTATCTTCGGCATTCTTTTGCGCATTGCAATAAGTTTCAACTGTCCAGGACACAGTTTTAACTGATTATTGCCGAAACGTCAGTGGAGGCCCTCTGTTGAGACTCAAAACGGTTTTGGGCTGTGTCTGTGAGTCTGTCTGTCTATCTGTCTGTCTGTCTGTCTTTCTGTCGCTCGATAGCGGCCGCAAAAATAGCGCTATTGAATTGAAATTTGGTACACATGTTTATGAGCTCCACGAAATCAGCTGTATAGTTCTTGGTATGTATTCCATTTGTAGTTCGTATACAGGGACACGCCAAAGTTTCTCTTATCATTTCGGCCTATGGGAGGAATTTGCATGTATCACGGTAGCGGCCGCAAAAATAGAGTCATTGACTTGAAATTTGGTACACATATTCATGAGCCCAACGGAATTAGCTGTATAGTTTTAGGTGTGTATTCCATTTGTAGTTCGTGTACAGGAACACGCCAAAGTTTTTCTATCATTACGGCCTATGAGAAGAATCTGTATGTACCGCGATAGCCACCGCAAAAATCAAGCTATTGACTTCCAATTTTAGCCGAAGCGTCAGCGGAGGCCCTCTGTTGAGACTCAAAAGGATTTCGTGTTCCGTCTGTCCGTCTGTCTGTCTGTCTGTCGTGCGATAGCGGCCGCAAATATCACGCTATTGACTTGAAATTTCGTACACATGTTCATGATCCCCACGAAATTAGCTGTATAGTTTTGGGTGTGTATATTCTATTTGTAGTTCGTGTACAGGGACACGCTAAAGTTTTTCTATCATTACGGGCTATGGGAAGAATTTGTATGTGGGTCATTCTCTGAAAAGTGGGCATTTTTTTTTTTTTTAAAGTAAAAAAGATAAAACCTTAGTCCAAATAAAATTGCTCCAAATTTTTTTATTATTTTTGTACATGTACACATATGTTACAATTAATAAAAAAAATAATATAAACCAAACTGTATCTGATAATTTTTGATATAGCAATTACTTTTATTAATTAGAAAAATGAGGGAATGACTGTGAGGGAATGACAAATTTCTTCTAAAAACTACTTTATAAAAATATTATTAAGTTTAGTTATCTTTTCAAACACTAAATATTTATTAAAACATATTTTTATTAATATAATATCATAAAAAAAACAAATTTAATTTATTTTAGTTAACTTTATAATGAGTGAGGGAATGACGTATAATAAAAATACTGTATTTCAATCTAACGTTTGAGAGCTTTATGCAACTCATTGTAAAAAGTTTCGAACAGAACACAACATGGCTTTTTACTTTGCTGCTATACAAATTAAGTTTGACTTATATAAAGCACGGGCTGCCATTAATGGAGTAAGTAGGAGTGTGATTATAGTTTGATGAGGGAATGATATCTAATACCAGGGACAACAATAAAGTGTCTTCTAATTTCTTTCATTGCATAATATATAAATGTAGTATAATGGATAAATATTTATTAAAGTATGTTTAGTAAATTTTTAATTCAAATAATCCAAATATACATGCTTTAATACTATAGAAACCATTTTATTTACTTACATGTGGGAATGGGGACACAGTGAGGGAATGATATTTTGCATTTTAAAAATTATTTAAAAATTATATTTGAATTCCAATAACCAAAGAATAACAGTTTATATGTAAAACCAACTAACATTGATAGTTTAAACAGCGTTTTGTTTTTGTGCTTTTAAAAATATACCCTCAAGACTACTGGGACATGAAATGACCACTTTTCAGAGAATAACCCATGTACCGCAATAGCGGCCGCAAAAGTCCTTCGATTGATTTGCAAATCGGCGCACACGTTCCAGTTTTCATATAAGTAGCTGTATAATTTTTATTGCTATATTGTATATAAACTGTGTATAGGGACACGCGAAAATTCTTAACATTACGGCGTATAGGGTGAATTTCTTTTAAACACATTTTAATATCATTACTTTGCAATGAAGAAAATGAAACTAGCGTACGTGAGTAAGATGCTTAAACTCATGTTGTTTGAAGAAAAAATGTGCTCTTAAGCTTTCTAATTAATATACAGGACCTTACAAAAGTGTTCTGACAATGTCACGTAGTCATCCAAACGATGTTAAATTTGGAACAATTATTAATTTTAAACGCAAAATAAGCTGAATAGTTTTTACTGGTGTATACGATGTTTATGGTTTGTTTACAGAGACACAAGAAAGAATTTCGTAACATTAGAGCCTATGGACAAACTTTTATTTAAGCGCGCACCTTAATGCGTTTATGCTAAATTGAACTCAATAAAATTAACATACAGTATAAAGATGCTTAAAATCATGTTTACTCTTAAAAAAGGTTATGTATAGACTAAATAATTTATGGGACCACACAAAATAATTCTGAGTATGTACTGTAATCATCCAAATAATGTCAAATGAGTTAAAAAAATTAATGAGTTATAATTAATTAGGTTTATTCTTATTATTGGCGTTTATAATGACTGTGGCTACTTTTCCGGGATACATAAAATAATTTCATACTATTACGGTCTATACTCGATATTGCTTAAAAGTTTATTTTAACATGGTTACACCCCATCAAATATAATGAGATTTTATTAGAATTTTAAAAGCATGTTTTCCTGTTGATAATTGTGGGCATAGAATTGGAAATTAGTTTAAAGGTTACGCAAAATATTTCCGATATGCTATGTAATTTTTTTTTGTATGAAATTTGGTATTTATGAATTTCAGGGAAATAATACAAGACCGTCGTTTATTAAGAATACATATTGTTGCGTACTTGGGGGTTCGTAAGTTGTCCGAAAATAAAAGTCGAAACTTGGAAAAATTCAGTGATGTATTCACAGAAAGTTCCAGAAAAATACAGATCTATAAACCAAGTATCAGCTTCAATTCAACCAGTAAACACAGCTTAAACAATAGCCGTTAACAGCAAAACAACAGTACAAACTGTTTAGCAATAACACATAAAAAAAGTCTCATCTAAAGTGGCTCAAAGCAAAGCAATCATTTGACGAAAGTGACACAGATCTTAGACTGACCGCCTTGGCGAAAAAATGCTCCTTTTACACTTTTCTATCAAACACAGACTGTTCTGGAAAATTCTCGCATCTCATAATGAGATTAGAGCTTCCATATTTGGTATATCCCTAATAAGGATTTTCTCGCCAAGGTCGCCAAAAAATCGCCAAGGAGGGAAACAATCACCAAATTTGGCGCCAAATCCAGTTCTTCCCTTATTGGAACCTTTTTGGATTTTTAAGGGAAAATTAGGCTATTTTAACGCTAAAACGACTAGAAATGTACAAAGTTAGCATTTTATTAACTGTACTAAACCTCTTAGAAAGAATTTATACAAAAATAAATGCAATTATTTACAATTCCGTAACACTCTATAAGATATACAAATAGAGATACAGCAGGGGGGTTGAGGGGGGCGGCAGCCCCCCTCAGGAATGTATCTGATTATGGTAACAAGTCGATCGAATCAATATATACGATTATATAATAAGGAATATATAAAAATGACCTATTGAATAATGTCTGATGTAAATAAGACGTTGAGGCTCCTGATCTGCAGATCCACTAGTTATAAAAATCCATATTATGTCCTCAATACTTTCACAATGAGCTAATACTAAGCGCATAAAAATATTAAAATATTGCTCATTAAGGAAATTCGGCCGTATTTCTTCTTACTAAACAATTGAATGAGGACATTAAAAATAAATTAATTAATTAACTAATTAAAAAAAAAACCTTAGCTAAAGCTTTTAAATTTGGTCGACGCAGAGACAACGCAGATACAAAGAACACAAAATATTGTTTCGGACTTCTCGCTTTCACGCTACATTCGTGCCTACATTTCCTTTTCTTTCTTCCGTTGATGATTGTAACACTAAATAATTATTCCATTCTTTTGATTTTTATGATATTTATATAAAAAATTCTTAATATCTGAAGTTCAACTCCCCCTCTCCCCCCCCCCCTTAAAAAAAAAAAAAAAAGCTTTTTGCTGCCTGCAAATTTAGATTTGGCAATTTTTAAGGTATTTTCTTTTCTTTTCTTTTTTTTTTTTTCTTTCTTTTTTTTAATAACGAAAATTTCAGTTGAAAATAACTGAAAATTTAATTAGCTAGGTATGTCATATTGTTTAATACGTATATTTTTTGTAACTTTACCAAACAACACAATTTTTATTTTCCGAACACTACAGTGAGGAAAATATTGCAATCATGACAAAAATCCGAGTTTCAGATTTTGGTGTTTCTACATATTTTGAGGTCTCCAGGTCTCCTGAATACATATTTACTATTTTTACGAAGATTTATGTGCGTATGTGAGTGAACACAATAGCGCCTAAACGCTTTGTTTAAATGAGCTGAAAGTTGGTACGTATGTTATAAGTTACCATAGCACGAACCCAATTGATTTTGGTGAATCTAGCACTTAGTTTTTTTTTTTTTTTTTTTTTTACACAAAGAAAAATTCTTTATCATTATGGTCTATGGGCCTACTTTTTTTAAAGCGCAAAAGCGTCTAAATGCCTCATTGGAATAGCTGAAAATTTATACACACGTTATGGATCCCCGTGGCACAAACTATATAAATTTTGGTGAATGTATCATTTATGATTTTTTTTTTTTTTTTTTTTTTTTCACAGAGACACAAAGAAAAGTTCTTTATTATTATGGTCTATGGGCCTAAATTTTTAAAAGTGCAATACCGTCTAAATGCCTCATTCGAATGAGCTGAAAATTTATACACATGTTATGAATCCCTATCGCACAAACTATATAAATTTTGGTGAATGTATCGTTTATGTTTTTTTTTTTTTTTTTTTTTTTTGTTTTTTTCACAGAGACACAAAGAAAAATTCTTTATTATTATGGTCTATGGGCCTAAACTTTTAAAAGTGCAATACCGTCTAAATGCCTCATTCGAATGAGCTGAAAATTTATACACATGTTATGAATCCCTATCGCACAAACTATATAAATTTTGGTGAATGTAACATTTATAGTTTTCTTCGCAGGAACACAAAGAAAAATTCTTTATCATTATGGTCTATATGTAACCATTTCTTTTTTTTTTTTTTTTTCACAGAGACACAAAGAAAAATTCTTTATTATTATGGTCTATGGGCCTAAACTTTTAAAAGTGCAATACCGTCTAAATGCCTCATTCGAATGAGCTGAAAATTTATACTCATGTTATGAATCCCTATCGCACAAACTATATAAATTTTGGTGAATGTATCGTTTATATATTTTTTTTTCTTTTCCACAGAGACACAAAGAAAAATTCTTTATTATTATGGTCTATGGGTCTAAACTTTTAAAAGTGCAATACCGTCTAAATGCCTCATTCGAATGAGCTGAAAATTTATACTCATGTTATGAATCCCTATCGCACAAACTATATAAATTTTGGTGAATGTATCGTTTATATATTTTTTTTCTTTTCCACAGAGACACAAAGAAAAATTCTTTATTATTATGGTCTATGGGCCTAAACTTTTAAAAGTGCAATACCGTCTAAATGCCTCATTCGAATGAGCTGAAAATTTATACACATGTTATGAATCCCTATCGCACAAACTATATAAATTTTGGTGAATGTAACACTTATAGTTTTCTTCGCAGGAACACAAAGAAAGATTCTTTATCATTATGGTCTATATGTAACCATTTTTTTTTTTTTTTTTTTTTTTTTTTCACAGAGACACAAAGAAAAATTCTTTATTATTATGGTCTATGGGCCTAAACTTTTAAAAGTGCAATACCGTCTAAATGCCTCATTCGAATGAGCTGAAAATTTATACTCATGTTATGAATCCCTATCGCACAAACTATATAAATTTTGGTGAATGTAACACTTATAGTTTTCTTCGCAGGAACACAAAGAAAGATTCTTTATCATTATGGTTATGTAACCATTTTTTTTTTTTTTTTTTCACAGAGACACAAAGAAAAATTCTTTATTATTATGGTCTATGGGCCTAAACTTTTAAAAGTGCAATACCGTCTAAATGCCTCATTCGAATGAGCTGAAAATTTATACTCATGTTATGAATCCCTATCGCACAAACTATATAAATTTTGGTGAATGTATCGTTTATGTTTTTTTTTTTTTTTTTTTTTTTCCCACAGAGACACAAAGAAAAATTCTTTATTATTATGGTCTATGGGCCTAAACTTTTAAAAGTGCAATACCGTCTAAATGCCTCATTCGAATGAGCTGAAAATTTATACACATGTTATGAATCCCTATCGCACAAACTATATAAATTTTGGTGAATGTAACATTTATAGTTTTCTTCGCAGGAACACAAAGAAAAATTCTTTATCATTATGGTCTATATGTAACCATTTTTTTTTTTTTTTTCACAGAGACACAAAGAAAAATTCTTTATTATTATGGTCTATGGGCCTAAACTTTTAAAAGTGCAATACCGTCTAAATGCCTCATTCGAATGAGCTGAAAATTTATACTCATGTTATGAATCCCTATCGCACAAACTATATAAATTTTGGTGAATGTATCGTTTATGTTTTTTTTTTTTTTTTTTTTTTCCCACAGAGACACAAAGAAAAATTCTTTATTATTATGGTCTATGGGCCTAAACTTTTAAAAGTGCAATACCGTCTAAATGCCTCATTCGAATGAGCTGAAAATTTATACACATGTTATGAATCCCTATCGCACAAACTATATAAATTTTGGTGAATGTATCGTTTATGTTTTTTTTTCACAGAGACACAAAGAAATATTCTTTATTATTATGGTCTGTGGGCCTAAACTTTTAAAAGTGCAATACCGTCTAAATGCCTCATTCGAATGAGCTGAAAATTTATACACATGTTATGAATCCCTATCGCACAAACTATATAAATTTTGGTGAATGTAACATTTATAGTTTTCTTCGCATTAACACAAAGAAAAATTCTTTATCATTATGGTCTATATGTAACCATTTTTTTTTTTTTTTAACTGCAGTAATGTCTAAACGCTTTAGTTGTTTGAGCTGAAAATTTATATACATGCTATAGGTCACCAATGTACAAAGTGCATAAGTTTTGAAGAATCTGGCACTTATAGTTCTTTTACAAAGATACAACAGTAGATTCTTTATAATTATGTCTTTTATCATTATTCTTTATCATCTAAGGTGTAATAGCGTCTAAATGCCATATGGTATTGAACTGAAAATTTATATGCATGTTATAGATAAACATCACACTAACTATATGATATTTATACTATGTAGCTCTTACAGGTTTTTTTTTTTTTTTTTTTTTTTTTTTTTTTTTTGTTGTTGTTGTTGTTTAGAGGAACACAAAGAAAAATTCTTTATTATTATGGTTTATGAAATCAAATTATTTAAAATGCTATAGCGTCTAAACGGCTTATCCGATTGAGCTGAAAATTTATGTATATGTTATAGGATAGGTCATCGTTGCACAAACTATATAGATTTAGGTGAGTCTAGCAGTTACAGATTTTTTATTTACAGGACACGACGAAAAATTCTTTGTCAGTATGCCGTTACGGGTTCAAATTCGGTAAAGCGTGAAAAAGTCTAAACGCTATATCCTATTGAGCTGAACTGCCTGAATTTTGGGGAATCTACCACTTACAGTCTTTTTACAAGGACGGGAAAAAAAAAAATCCCTACTATTGGGGTATACGGAATCATGTTATTTAATGTTCAATAGCGTTTAACGCCTCATCCGACTGAGCTGAAAATGTATATAATTGTTATAAGTCACTGTCCCATGAAATGTATAGATTTTTAGGGAGTCTAGCATTTATAGATTTTTACAGGGACACAAATAAACTTTATTTATTGCCATCCATTACCATTCATTTTAGATTGACTCTTTTCTTTCTTTCTTTCTTTTATTTTTATTTTCTTTTATTTATTTATTTTTAATAATTCCTTTTTGGCATTTAGAGAATTCACAAACGTTAAGTTAATATACGTTTTCCAAAAATTGACTTTTTTAAATTTTAATATATCATTTTACAACTTGAAAAAAAAAAAAAAAAAAAAAAAAATAGAAATAGAAAACTGCACTTTTTTGCATACGAGAAAGTTTTGTGATGGCCACAACATACTAATTTATTCATTATGTCTAATTTATCTTCTTGCAGGCCTGCGACTCATTCTCACTCTATTTTAAAAAAAATTTGTAACTGAAAATCTATCTATTTTTATTTATTTAAATTTTTCATTTAGTAGCAGTCTACGCCTGCTTCCCTAGCAGCTAAATTCAATTAAATTTTGAAGAGAATTGAATCACTTATTTATATTTTATATCACGTTATAAATAAAAAACTAAAAGAAAATTACCTAAATTGAAATCGCTCTAAACCTCGCTTCAGGTACCCGCTGCCTGCGGCATCTCTTATCTGCTCGCATTGTATCTGGTCCAGGTTCCCACTGCCTTCAGAGAAGTCCTTTCCAGGACAGGTGGATCTTCTATTATTTAAGAACTATGATTTTGAAGATTGTTGTATCTCAGCATCTATTAAATATTTTAGTTTTTGAACCATGTATTTTATAGCCCTTGCTTTTTACACTATATTATCATGTGATTCCGGCTAACAAAATAAATAAAATAAAAAATAGATTTTCTTGTATAAGGAATTACATAAATAAAATACAAATAAATGTTAATAAAGCTTAAATTTTAATCAGCTTTATCCTTTCTGTTATATACCGTCATTTATTTTCCCCGATAAATTTTGTAAATACTAATAATAAAAGATTATTATTATTATTATTATTTATTATTATTATTTTATTTTTATTTATTTATTTATTTATTTTTCAAGAAAAAAAGAAAACATATTTAAAAATTATTTAAAATTTAAATGTTTCATTAAAAAAAAAAACTGTTTTGCGTTATATAACCAAGCTGTATATCAAATTAAACCTTATAAACTTCTTTTTAAAATGAGGAGTCAAAAACTTCTCTATCTTTTATAGACTTTGAGAAATTTGAAAGTGTTTATGTGAGCCAAAAATGTTGATTTTACAAAATATAAGAAATTTATAAAATTATTATTCAATGAAATGAAAAATTTCCAATAGTACATTCTCACTTATATCATCAAGAAAAATTATTCCTGAAAGTTTCATTGTAATCTGAAATGTTCTGGTTAGGTAACTGGTTGATTTGTCATGGAATGACCTATGAGAAATGACCATCTCAGTTTCTATAGAACATTACAGCTTCAGCAAAATGTCTTTTTACATGATGTATCAATAATTGCTTTAATTAAATTTAAATGAAAATTTTTTTTTGTTATTACTTTATCCCAAAACCATTAAAAATATATCCGTAAACCGGTAATGTCTGTTTCCCGTCGATTCTGAATTATCGAAGCTTCACTGTGTATATTAATTTACTCTTTTAATTAATCGATAGTGTAAATTAAATTTTCATTGGTATGTTTTATACATTCTAAAAATCATGATAAAAATTATTATGAGAGTTTTGAAACTTTTTTTTACTTCCATCATCCCACTACCGTAGATAATGGAAGTATTATATTTTGTCCAAAATTCGATATCGAGATTTCACCTGATTTACACATTGTAAGGTTAGTGTACCTTACGTTTTTGGACCCGAGTCCAAAAACGTGGTTTTTCGCAGTTGGTTAGTGTGTGTATATATGCGTGTATATGTGTGGAATCTTCTGGCTACCATATCTCCGAAGCTAATAAAGATTGAACTACAAAACTTCAGGGGCTCTATTCTCGTCTAGTCGTTACGCGGAAACCGGTTGTTGTGAAGCGAGACAACGACGATTTGCTATTCTCGTCCAGTTGCGTCGAAATCTTGACAGTTTGTTTACAGTCGTTAAGTTACCGGCAGCTAGGAGGCAGTTGTTCAGCTGAAATATCGTCGTTTATCACAATGAAAATGGGCGCGTCTGTATAATGTTTTAGTTTGCTCAGTTAAAGGGACATTTCACATTTTCCACCATTGAAAACTGGTTGTCAACATCGCTATTCAACCTTTCCCCTCCCAAAACGGATTACGAATGATCCCTTGTAACTGATTTGTTTAAAATGTCACCCTCGAACGCAGAGAGTTTGTTCTTCCATTCAGGATAACAACGGGAGACCAGAATAGCACTTAGCCGGAAGATGGTTATTACGGTGGGTAGAATAGTAGTTACAAATTGTCGTTAACGATTACAAGTGGTGGTTAATAAGCAACTAGACGAGAATAGAGCCCCAGAATTGAGACCGATCTGGTGTACAGATGAATTATCCATATTTTAGTGAAAATTAAAAAACAGAAAGTGGGACTGTAAGTCCGTATCTCAAAAACAGCTCTGACGATTTTCTTCAAATTTGCTCTATAAACACTCTATTAGATGTCCTTTCGAATGATATAGTTGGTTCGTTCAGGAAAATTGATAGGCGTCCTTTATAAATAGCTGAATTCCAGGTCTCGCAAGCCTGGAAAGCTTTTAAAAAAGGTTGTATACGAATTTTTTTCAAACTCGCCGTATTAACTCCCTTTTAAATATCCTTCTGTATGTAATTATTGTTTTCCGGTCAATAACTGATTTTTTGTAAATGTTGGCATCTCAAAATCGGCTCTAACGATTTTCTTGAAAATTGTTATATAAATCCATTTCTTTCTCATGCATTACATGATTATTAGAAAAAATTAACAGTCATCCTGCTTAGGTAGGTCATATTCATATATTGGAAATTTGTTTAAAAAAATAACTCTACCATTTTTTTTTCTCTTATTTTTTACCTCGCTATATCTAAGCTTCGTTTTATATGTCTGTCTTTATATGTGTATAAAGTTTCCCTTTCCGGAAAAATTTTAGGTTTCTACTTCTTTAGGTCACTTTTATGTTTTCTGATCACATTATCTCCCAAAAATGCAAATAGTACATGTAATAGTGGTAATGGAAGTCGCGTGTGGTTGTTTCACATCATTTTTCTTTTTTTTCTTTTTCTTTTTTCTTTTTTTTTTTTTTTTTTTAGAACATGTGCTTCACACGCTTCATATTAATTTTACTAATTGTATGGCTAATAATTGAATTCTAAAAATATTCTTGTACATTTTCACATTATAATATTTTTTACTTTCTTCTATATGTAATATAGAGAAAGTATTGGATTCGTAAAAATTTTCGACCTCGGGTTTTTGATGGATTTACACGTTTTGAGAGCTGTAGAACACGATTTGACCCTTTTTAGAAAATGTCTGTCTGTCTGTCTGTCTGTCTGTCTGTCAGTCTGTGTGTGTGTGTGTGACAAAATTTTGTGGCAACTGTATCTCAGGAACTACTGCACAGAATTTCATGCAAATTAGTATGTAGTTGCACCTTGACATAAATTAGTGCCTATCAACTTTTGGTAAAAATTGTCTTACAGGTTGCGTTGCCATCCCGCTTTTTCTAAATTTTTAACATGGTGATATAGGACAAAATTTTGTATAAATGTGCAGAAAGAGAATTATTTTTTAGTAATCATTATGGAATTTACAAGAATTATTTATAATAGAGGTAGTCAACTGGGGAAAAAATTTTGTATGCGTAGGAGCCTCGTGAACCCCCCTGGGGGGGGAAGTCCCCCCTCGAGGGGAGAAGATTTTCAAGATGGGTATCTTTCGAAAGGTCTCGTCAATACCTTTAAAACGAATGGTTGAACTATAAATCTGTGATAATTTAAAACAAAGTTATCGATTTTTTTTACTTTTAACAAAAAGTAACTTAGAAAAAAAATCTTTTTTTTTTTTTTTTACGAAATTTAACCAGACTTGGTATTTAGTTGGCCCCTGACATAAACTGAGGCTGATTAGATTTGGGGATCAATCACTCAACAGGTGGTGCTGTGATCGTATTTTTTCTAAATTTTTAACATGGCAGTATAGGACAAAACTTCGTATAAATGTACATAATGGGAGTTATTCTTAACCTGTGATTGTGAAATTAATATGAATTATTGATAATAGTAGTAGTTAATTAGGAAAAAAATCTCGGTCATCGCTTCCCCCCCCCAGGGGAAAGTACCCCCGGGGGGGGGGGTAAATTTTCAAGATGAGTATCTTTCGGAAGGTCTCGTCAATATCTTTAAAACGAATGGTTGAACTATAAATATGTGATAATTTAAAACAAAGTTATTGATTTTTTTTTTTTTTTTTTTTAATATTGTTACTGCGTGAATTTGTATAGGAAAATATAGAAGAAAGTCTTGTGGTGGCCACAGCATACTAGTTTTAATTATATATGAAAGTGTATATCAAAATTTTTATTCTTTAACTTGCATAATAATATTATACATGCGTCATTAACTTCGTTCTTTTTTCTAAATAATATTTTTTTTTTTTTTTTTTTTTTTTTTTTTTTGAGAAATGGCAAGATTGTTGTTGCAAAACAAATAAAAAAAATCTGGAGTGACTCCACTCGACTTTCCGAACATTGAGTAACTAACAGTTTTGTAGATAAAATAAAGAAAGAGGAATTGCTAAACAAACAAAAGAGAGAAAACCATAATAGAGTGTTTTTTTCTCCATATATCACACGAGGTTTTATTTAACGCTACTGAACTTTGAGCCCTTAGATCATAATGATAAAGAATTTTTCGTTTTGTCCCTGTAAAAATCTATAGATGCTAGATTCACCAAAATGCTTATAGTTAGTGCAACAGTGATTTATAATATTCATACAAATTTTCAGCTCAATTGAATAAGGCGTTTAGATGCTATCGCACTTTTAAAAATTTGGTCTCATAGGCCATAATGATAAAGAATTTTTCTTTGTGTCCCTGTAAAAAAACTGTAGTGCTAGATTCACCAAAATCTATACAGTTGGTGCAAATGCGACCTATAACATGTGTACAATTTTTTTGCTCAGATTAATAAGGCGTTTAGACGCTATCACACTTTTAAAAATTTGGCCCCATTGGCCTTAATGATAAAGAATTTTTCTTTGTGTCCCTGTAAAAAAACTATAAGTGCTAGATTCTCCAAAATCTATACAGATTGAGTATCTGTGACCTATAATATGGGTATAAAACTTTTGCTCAATTGAATAAGGCGTTCAGATGCTATCGCACTTTTAAGATTTTGGTCCCATAGGCCATAATGATAAAGAATTTTTCTTTGTGTCCCTGTAAAAAAACTATAAGTGCTAGATTCACCAAAATCTATAGGGTTCGTACTATGGTGACTTACAATATACGTACCAACTTTCAGGTTAATCGAACAAAGCCTTTAGACGCTAGCGTGTTCACAAACATACACACATACACACATACACACACACATACATACATCATCGTAAAAATAGTGAAAACGGACTCAGGGGACCTCAAAACGTATAGAAACATCAAAATCTCGAATTCGGATTTTTGACATGATTACAATACTTTCCTCACTATAGTGTTCGGAAAGTAAAAAGTCTGGTGTGAAACAACCATACGACTTCCATTACTTACTTATTACATGTATTATATGCAATTTTTGGAGATAATATGATCAGAAAATATAAAATTGACCTAACAAATTAGATAGTTAAAAATTTTCTGGTAAGAGAAAGCTTATACACATGTAAAAATATATAAAATAGATTTACATAGCGAATTTAAAAATAGTAAGAAGAAAAAAAATTAGTTTAGCCATTTTTCGAAAGATTAATTTCCGACATCTAAAACTGATCTACCTGATCAGGATGACTGTTAATTTCCTTTTAATAACCACATAATACATAAGAAAAGATATCTAAAGTGGATATATGTAACAAATTTCAAGAAAATCATTAGAGCTGTTTTTGAGATACCTACTTTTGCCAAAAACTTGGCAAATTTAATTATTGACCGGAATGCAATAATTACATACAAAAGGATATTTAAAAGGCAGTTAATATGGTAAGTTTGAAAAAAATCAGAGCATCAGTTTTTAAAGGAACGCACTTGCGATGCCGCAAATTGAGCTATTTATACAGGACGCCTTCAATTTTCCAGAACTAACCAACTATATCATTCGAAAGAAAAACTAACAGAGTGTTTATATAGCAAATTTGAAGAAAATCGTTAGAATTGTTTTTGAGATACGGACTTACGGTCCCACATCCGGTTTCCGATGTCCCACTTCCGTCTTTTCAATTTTCACCAAAATATGGATAATTCCATCTTATGATGTTGATTTTGTCCATAAATGATTTGTAGTTCCGTGATATCAAGTGGTAGCATCATGTAGTTGTAGTACATCGCTTACCGCAAAACACCAGGGCTGGAAATCCATAATCTTTCAAAAAGGAGTGATACTTGACAATAAATAATAAAAGTCACTTGCAATAGAAAGCGTTCTTTATTTTTATGTTAAAAAAACATGAATTATCAAGCATTCACTTATAATGGTTCTCATATGATCTAAAAAGGAAGAGAGAGAGAGGGAGAGCAAACGATAGTTTCTTACACCAGTAAACAAGAGATGTTGACTGTTTTGATGCGAGAGAAGTACTGAATTGCATTCGCCAATTCAAACCCGAAATTAATAAACTAATGCCAAATAAAGCGCCAAAAGAATGTTCTAATTGGTTAATTCAAAAATTTAATCCGTTATTCAAAAGACAAAGCCAAGCTTGGCAACATAAATTACGCCAAAGTAATTATTTTTTATTGGCGCCATCAATATATCATTAAGAATTTATCTGTTCTTTTTCATTTTATTATTATTATTAAAAGAAACGAGTTGACGCCAATGAGACTGAACAAAGTCATTATGATAGCACAAATGACAGGAAATGAAATAAATTTTGCAACTTCTGTTTATATTATAAAGTAATTTAGACAAATAAATTATTTTCTATCTATAATTAAATGAGATATTGAACATAACGTTATTGAAAAGGGGGAAATGTATCTATCTACATACGAATAAGTCCCTTAGTAAAATACAAATTAAATTAAATATAGATTGACTTTTATAATAGAATGAATTGATTTCAAAGGATATTACAGAATAAAATGTTCTTTTTTTATTGGAATAAATTAAATTAAAATAAATTTGTTAAAAGAATTAATTAATTTTATAACTATTCTTAATAAATTGACTTTTTTATTTAAAATTAAAAATTGAATTATTTAGAAAGAAATTAAATATTTAAAAGAACATATGTGTGAACTTGTTCTCACATATTTCTCCCCAATGCCCTAAAAAAAAAAAATTAAAAAGGTTTGCTCTCTCTCACCTAGAAACAGCACATGACAATTTGAATATCTCAAGTAATATTGCTGAAAATAATACAAATAATCTTTTGTCAAACAACAATAAAAAACAAGGTGGCATATAAGGCATATAAGAATAAATTTGAAAATTTGAATAATATACATAGTTATAGAACAACTCACAAGACATATCATTGTTATAACACTGTGTATTGAACATGAAATAATCATCTAATAAGTGAAGTATACTAGTGTGACACAATATATAATTTGTTGAAAATATCAAAGTTCACATTCATAAAATGGCATATATGCTTGAGAAAAGGAAAAGGAAATCAGTAGCAAAAAAATATGCAAATCAACTGATTTAAATTTTTAATTGTTAATTTAAATAAAATAATATAGCATTAATATGAAAAAATATTCCAAACAATTTTTGAGTATATAAAAAATTAATCTGCACGTGAAAATCTAAATTTTTAACAAAATGAGCTAGAAAGTGTAGAATAGTACAATAGCTATGACCAACATGGTTTTGTGATGCCATACCGAACATAGCATAATGAACTGTATGTGAGGGAAGCAGAAGAGGCTTCATGTTGTGCAAAAATGACAACCAGCATTCTGCAAAGTGACATAATGAAATGTCCTTTGTATGTGTAAAAAAATGTGTAGAAAAAAAAAATCTAGCCCTATGTCAAAAAAAGAGCGCACATGTAATAGTTCTAGTAATGTTTTAAAGAAAAACAAATTATTTTTATTTTTTGTATTATAATTTATTTTCTCTGCAGAAATTCTGAACAAACTTTATTTCAATATATTGTGTTGGTCAAAAATTATTAAAAATTTACTCTTATGAAATAATTTCCTTTTCCTAAACAGAACTTTAACAAGTAATTAGTATTTGAAAAATTAATTTATATAATTTTGTAACAAAATTGGCATCGATAAAAATTAAAGTCATTTTAGTATAGATGTAACAAGACAAAACCATGTAGAAAAATTGTCAAAAACTATAAAATTTCTAAATATATATTGTTTTAGAATTAATTTGAATTATTGTTTTATCAAGCCTAAGCAATATTCCATATATTGCCCAAGAATCATAGCGTATGTTACACGGATAATTTTATAATATTGCTCAGCAAGAAATAGTCTAAAAAAAAATTGAAGAGTGAACCAGCCACATGCTTCTGCACAGACTACCTCTTGCAACACACAGATAATTTCAAAGTACCATTGAAAATGCATCTGTGGTGCAAAACATTACAAAATGGGATTATTTTAAATGAGAAATTTTAAACAAATAAGTATTTAATTTAAGTTGAAAGAAAAAAAAAAAAAATTTACTTATTAAACAAGAAATTATTTGTAAACCAAAAATTTTCTAACACGTACAGAATATGTACGGATATTTCACGTTTTACCAATGACTTCATTTTTATACGAAAACCACATAGACTCTAAAAAAATATCAGAATTTACTGTAAGTTGACAAAGAAATAAAAATTATTTATCTACTTATTTACTTTTGTGTAGGTGTGTTTTATTAATATAACCAGTTTTATTTTATTTATTTATTTATTTATTTATTTTTTTTTTTTTGTGTGTGTGTAAAAATGCTTGTAAAAATTTAATAAACAAAAATGTAAAACGACATCACCACACGTGAACCAATAAAATATTAACTAAATGGGTCAGAGAAAATTTTGTGAACGTGTGTATGTGTGTGTGTCAAACATTGGGTTGTGAGGCCAAGTCTGATAATAATGCAGAAAAGCATGGTAAAACATGCGTGTACAAGAGAATAAAATAATACTATTGGATATATTTGTTTTATGACTGACAAACTCATAAATCAGCCAATAATACAATGAAATTCCGACCCAAAAGAAAACATATACGGGAACACACATAGAGATCTAGTAACAAAAATATAAAATTTAAACTTTTTTTTTTATTTGTGTGAATTAATTATTAAATTATAACTTTAAAAATTGTTGTAAAAAAAATTAGAAGTCCCCTACACAATTACAGGTGTTGAAACCAATATAATGGTCGAAATCCAAAGATTATAAAGTCATTATTATACTGACAACCAGAGCAACACAATTGTGTTTTAAAGGGTAAATGTGTAAATGTAATTAAATTTGCAATTAAATGGGTGATATGTTTTAATATTTAAACAATATTGTAAAAAATGAATATCAACTGAAATAATTTGAACTATTAAAAAATTTAGTATATGTCTGTAAGTGTTCCACAATATATTAAAATTAAAATAAATTGCCACAAAAACAAATTATCATAGCTGTAGTGAAAGCTCTCTAATCACGAATTTAACGTGCACTAAAATGTAAACAAAAAGAAAAAGTAAAAAAAAAAATGTTTGTTAGTGTACACATAAAAAAATATATAGGCCTTTTTTAATTTAATTATTATTATTATTATTTTTATTGTGTGAGGATCCTCTTAAAAATAGCGCAAATAATATGTAAAGCATGGCCAGAATAATAACGGTTGACCTTTTCAACAGAATACGTCAACTCAAATAAATCAGTGCATATGCAAAATATATAAATATTAGTTGACCTTTTCAACAGAATACGTCAACACAATTTAAATCATCAGCTGGAATAAAATTAAACGGCAATTATATTTGCCTTCAACAAGTGTACACAAAAATATGATTCATATGATTGAATCTGCTAGCATATTTATTCGTGAATTCCCATTGACAAAAATCAGTTGACCTCATTGATCATAAATCAATTCTTTTTTTTTTTTTTTTTTTTTTTAATCTTATTATTTCTCTTAAATATTTCTCTTCTTCATCAAACATTCATCTGCTATCATCATGTGTTTATACAAAAATAGTCAATAAAGGTAAATGAGAAAAATAAAAAAAATGTGTAATTCAAAATATTTGATAATTTCAAAAAAATAACCTTCAGTTAACTGCATTAATTATTAAATATGGTAAATTGACAAATGAAATAAATAATGTATTTTAAAATGAGTAAGTGTGTGATTGTATTTTAAGACATGAGGTGTTTAATTCACGACTGACATATTTCAAGATCTCGATGATCCAGCCAGGTTTATGTGAACACATCATAAGTAAATTTTAATCTTGTGTGTGTCAAAATAACTTATAAATAACTTTATGGAACCAAAATCACATTTGGCACAACAATTAATTGTTCGTTATTATGTAAAAAAATGTGTCTTGAAGAAATTCAATTTCTGTGCCAATACCATAAATAAAATTGTAATATGCAAAATAAAAATAAAAATATTGAAAAATATGAAAGGTGATAAATTTATACCTGTATGGAAAAAAAAAATTGCATTATGATTTATTTAAAAAAATTATTAGCATATCAAAAACAATCTGAGCAGACCAAATATAATTATATATTATGCAGTAAGAGGGAAAAAAAAACTGAATATGATTTGTAAATGTTTGAATAAATTTAATGTACAAAGTATTTAATTTTTTTTTTTTGACAGAGGATGAATTATTTTTCTCATAATTTATTCAAGACCCAGTACCTGCAATACAACTTTCAATTATTAAAATATAAATAAATTGTGTAAATAAAATTACAAACTTTTGTGTTTCCTTAAAGGTTTAAAAATGGGCAAATAGATATTTTGTACAACTGAGAAAAAAAAATATGTATATACATGTAAAAAATGGTGTATTTTGTAGAAAATATTTTAGATTGTGTGTACTATGCACATATAACACTGTGACTAGCAAAGTTTTCTCTTTTTTTTTTTTTTTTTTTTTTTTTTTTAAATAAAACAGATTAGGCTAGATTTACACAATCATGCATAGTTTGTTTTGTAAAATAAGAAATCAAAACTAGAAAAACAGTTTTAAGCTACTGACACGGCTAGAATTACTTGATATTTTATAAATGTTAAATTGTGGAAATGTTTATAGCTAAAATTATTTTATGAAAGTGTAATAAAATGTGTATTATGCAAATTAAGTTACTCAAAGCATAGCCCCACTCAAGACAAATTTTTGGCCAGAAATCAAGAGAAAGGATTATGCATTGAGCACCAAAATATCATTTCTGCATTTAAGCCGGCACTCAACACAGCAATGGGGCACAAATACACAAGATAAAAATAAAATGCAATTATGATAAATTGCCCAAAATAGAATTTATTTAAAAAAATGAATATTATCAATTCAGTGTGATACATATTTATAGTATTTAGATTGTTAATTTGTAAAAAAATATTGCAGTGTAAAAGCTTCGTATGTAACTAAATTAAAGCAGATAAAATTAATCTAAGTCATGATCTCAGTAATGAGTTAAAATGAAAATCATCCATCAATATATATATATCAACATTATCTACCAATGAAATAAAAGAAAGGTCTTTTTTTTTTTTTTTTTAATCAATTCCTGGTAAATATTCATGTAATTGAGTAAATTTGATAATGATATGGGCAAAAACATAATTTTCAAATATCTATAAATATTCATATCAATAGAAAAATTATTTAAGAAATAACAATAATCATTTTATGCAAAATAAGTTTGAGAAAATAAATATATAACTACATATTACTGAAAATCAGAGTGCATGCACAATTTCTTTCTTTCTTTCACAAATGTACACATTTGTTGTAAATCTATTATTATACACTTCCCTAAAAATCGTTTGTTTGCAATAATAGTGTAAAAAAATGAGTTTTAAATTTATATAAATTAAATTATTAAGTTAACATTTCAAAATTTCTCAAATGGGTTGTTTAAAAGTGTATGTGAAAGTGTATGTGAAAGTGTAAAAAAAAACAGGAAACGTCGGTGTAAAGTTGTTTAAAACATTATAATGTGCATTTTCTAATATATTTAACACATTATTTACACTAGTTCCTAAAAAAAATAATAACTAATTAAAAAAAAATATGTATATGTGTATTATTTAAACCCATCGAGAAATTAAAAAAATCCTAATAAAATTTCAATTTTAATCCTAATAATACATTTTCATGCACACCATTCTCAAGCAATAGTATTGAAAAATTTAACTTTAATAAACTGACCTCTCCATACAAAAGTTGACCATATCAAGTATAAGTATAAACACATATATAAGCATAACAAAGAAAAATAGATTATTAAAAAGCATATTAAAGCAAGCTATCAGTGGAAAATTTTGAACTTTTTTTTTTTTTTTTTTTTTTTTGAAGAATTAAACTTTCTTCCAAATTCACGAAATTGTTTATTTAAAAGAACAAATGCACACATATATATTACTTTCTTTTTAAAAAAATTGGTACTTAACATTCAAAAGTACAATTAAAGATTTATTTATTTATTTTAAATTAGTTTTAGTTAATTGAATATTTGCATTGAAATATAAGTGCATTTGTTTTTATATATATCTACATACTGAAAAAAAAATATATATAAAAAACTTATCTGGAAAAACGTTAATAAAATTCTTGAGACGTCACATAATGTAAAAATCTTCAGGATCTTCCGAGAGCAAATCATGTTTATTTTGTCCTCTATATTGCTGAAAAATCTTTAACCTTCCTATTCTGAAGTAATTTATTCGTCAGAAACATGTCGATCTATAGAAAAATGTCAACACACAGTATGTTCCCATGAGCATTCGACATAAATAGTAATTAAATAAACACGATGGACATTCCTCCTGTATGAGAAAA
The DNA here is from genome assembly GCA_963930645.1 of Salticus scenicus. Taxonomy (NCBI): domain Eukaryota; kingdom Metazoa; phylum Arthropoda; class Arachnida; order Araneae; family Salticidae; genus Salticus; species Salticus scenicus. The sequence goes on from OZ005659.1 coordinate 245,061,930, forward strand.
GAAAAGTAGAAAGGAAGATATAATACACGCAACATACTTTCTCTTTTGGTTTTTCTCCTGTGCGTAAAGAAACGGTGAAAGCAAACACAAATCACAATAACTCACACTTGATATACCACTAAATATCTTATATAAAACTGTCTTGGTAATCCGTTATTCCGCATTTATCAATCATGGGGAGTGCAGTGGGCAGATGGGAAATCTCTAATTCTGATCCGGCAAATGGACTCCCGCAGACACATGGTAATAGGAAAGGAAACAACATTCTTTTTTTAAGGCTTCGCCTCAGATGGTATTTAATGTTGTATACTACGATGATCGGTAGAAGACACCAAAAATTTAGATTCATAAAGTTTTAAAAGAATCCAGTAATGACCATTTTTTAGTCGTAAGGAAAACAAATTTGATAGTCTAATGGCGAATGAGACAAAGTAATAGTTTTTTTAATAGTCCGACTGAGAATGCAACGAATAAAAATTTTTGTAACAGCCCCTCCCTCTCTCTTGATCCTAGTAGAAAAACAATGAAGAACCAATGGTCACGGAGACCAAGATTTATGATCTGATTTTGTCCATAAATGATTTGTAGTTCCGTGATATCAAGTGGTAGCATCATGTAGTTGTAGTACATCGCTTACCGCAAAACACCAGGGCTGGAAATCCATAATCTTTCAAAAAGGAGTGATACTTGACAATAAATAATAAAAGTCACTTGCAATAGAAAGCGTTCTTTATTTTTATGTTAAAAAAACATGAATTATCAAGCATTCACTTATAATGGTTCTCATATGATCTAAAAAGGAAGAGAGAGAGAGGGAGAGCAAACGATAGTTTCTTACACCAGTAAACAAGAGATGTTGACTGTTTTGATGCGAGAGAAGTACTGAATTGCATTCGCCAATTCAAACCCGAAATTAATAAACTAATGCCAAATAAAGCGCCAAAAGAATGTTCTAATTGGTTAATTCAAAAATTTAATCCGTTATTCAAAAGACAAAGCCAAGCTTGGCAACATAAATTACGCCAAAGTAATTATTTTTTATTGGCGCCATCAATATATCATTAAGAATTTATCTGTTCTTTTTCATTTTATTATTATTATTAAAAGAAACGAGTTGACGCCAATGAGACTGAACAAAGTCATTATGATAGCACAAATGACAGGAAATGAAATAAATTTTGCAACTTCTGTTTATATTATAAAGTAATTTAGACAAATAAATTATTTTCTATCTATAATTAAATGAGATATTGAACATAACGTTATTGAAAAGGGGGAAATGTATCTATCTACATACGAATAAGTCCCTTAGTAAAATACAAATTAAATTAAATATAGATTGACTTTTATAATAGAATGAATTGATTTCAAAGGATATTACAGAATAAAATGTTCTTTTTTTATTGGAATAAATTAAATTAAAATAAATTTGTTAAAAGAATTAATTAATTTTATAACTATTCTTAATAAATTGACTTTTTTATTTAAAATTAAAAATTGAATTATTTAGAAAGAAATTAAATATTTAAAAGAACATATGTGTGAACTTGTTCTCACACATCTGTAC